>JBCEWC010000376.1:0-59951 GCA_038996855.1 Solanum aculeatissimum | reverse complement strand
GCGACAGAGGATGCTTTACCGTTTAGGGGGGACTCGGGGAGAGAGAAAATGGATGGAATTTTTGGATGTTAATTTTTTATTTAGGGATTTCTAGCCCCTTTGTAATGTGATGTGGCAAATAAACCAATGTGGAGCATACGTGGCAACTGATGAATGGACTACTTGTCTAGCTCATCGGCATCTACACCACACGCGCCTCACACACGATGTCAACTAGGAAAAAAATGTTTATGGGGTTTAAATTATGGGTGGTTGAGATGTCTATTTGAAACTTATTTTAATTGAGGTGTCTAAGTGAATAATGCGGACAAGTTTAGGTGTCTATCGCTGACTTAAGCCTAAATTTTTAAATGATAATAAACCAATTAATGAGAAAAAAAGAACATTTTTGAGCGATAAATATAGAAAAATATGAACGTCCTCAACCCTTATTAAATTGAATTAAGTAAGAGCACACTAATGTACGTTGTTCCAGCTTCAAATCATCCATTTTGATTCATGTAATTGAAAATTAATTTTATTGATGTTTTTTTTTAAACTTATATGGTGCAAAATAATAACTATTTAGTTAAATATTAGTAATTCCGTATAAGAACAAATTGATAATTCAACTTTATTCCACTTTTAATAATATATTATTATTATATTATATGATAATGATGATAAGAATAAGAAATGCACAAGAAAATATTTTACCCGATATAAAGAAGAAAGATTTAACGGAGATTTAAGTGATGGTATCAAATAACATAACACTTAAAAAAAATCATTTTTGCTACCCTTTGAGTGCAATCAAGGTAAAATTTCGTTTCTATGCAATAACTTGCAAATCACTAGATTAAGAAGTTCCGAACCTAAGATCTCCAACATGAAAATTTCACACCCAAACCACTGAGCCACCCTTCAGGTGTAATAATAAGGATTATGAATGAATAAACTTTATAACTGATTGAAGTTTCAAACTATAAAATGTTGGAAAAAGAAAAGGTTGTATTCTAAGTTACTGTCAAGAAAATATGCTGCTATAATGATTACA
Source organism: Solanum aculeatissimum (assembly GCA_038996855.1). Lineage (NCBI taxonomy): Eukaryota > Viridiplantae > Streptophyta > Magnoliopsida > Solanales > Solanaceae > Solanum > Solanum aculeatissimum. The sequence continues at coordinate 58,915 of JBCEWC010000376.1, read as the reverse complement.
GGCAGATAAACCAACTATCCATTACTTATCCAGTTTAGTGCAATCTAATGTTTTCAATTTTGTTATTATTTATTAATAAAAGTCATCTTTTAAAATTATAGCAAATGACTCCTCTTCCCAATCAAGTAAACAATGTAATTTCCAGGTGAAACCACATTTGGAGCTAAATATATAGCAAAAATTCAAAAGCCCATGAGTGAATAAAAAACCCAATTTAATTGAAAAACATAACATAACCATTCATTGTAAACTCAAAATTCTTGGTTCTCAAAAGATCATAAAACAAAAACAGGATACACCAAAACTAACTTTGTTTCCCATACAAACCTTTTCACTTCCCACTCTAAAAGGCAAATATAGTTTCTTTAGTCTCCCTTTCTCCTGAAAGAACAACCCTCGGTGAGTCTGGCACGCCCACCAGTCGGCTGGCACAACACCGTCTGGCAGTTCCCACACACTACCACTGTCTGAGAGTGGCTGAACACCGTTGTTCTGCGCACACAGAGAGAGAGACTTAGAATGAACTGAGTTATTTGTATGACTGAAACTAAATTGAGACATGTAATTGAAGGTGAGGTCGAAACTGAACCAAAACATCAGGATTGGATAGTCCTGAACCATCCTTCCCCAAAAGATTTGGTTAGTATGCATAGACTTCTATTTCATTTAGGGTGACTTTATAGCCTTAACAGAAGAATTTCATACTCTTCAAAAATCAATTAACTGGTTCATCGAACACCACAGACTCTTCTTTGGACATGATTTTTTTTTTCTTTTATTCAAAATAAATTGAAAAACATTGTCTGGTTATATAGATTGAGACGAGGGTCTTCTGTAAATCCTCTCTATCCCTATGAGACGGTGGTAAGATATGTGTACATTTTACCCTCTCCAAACCCTTTGTTTGGTCGTATAGCCTAGAATAGAATGACTCTTCTGTTAGTTTTTTGAGGATGAGTTCTCCAAGATTTAAGAAACTAGTTTTGACCTGTATTTCAAGCCAGAAAGTTGGAGGTTTTTAACTAATTGAAATGTATGACCAAACACTAGTTTAATTATCAAATACTTGACCAATTTTCAGCTTCAAATACTACCTATTTCAGAAAATAACTGAATAAATCAACTTTACTTTTCAATCACCATTATTCAACTTCAAACGCTACGTTTTTCCAAACTTTAATTTTCAAGTACCATTTTTCAACTCCAAATACTACTTTTTCTCAAATATCACTAAATTCATCATCTTTCATTTTCAAATATCATTTTCGACGTCAAATACTACTACTTTCATCCAAATATCACTAAATTCATCAACTTTACTTTTCAAATACTATTTTCAACTTCAAATCTACTTCTTCTCAAATATCACTAAATTCATATCAAAACGTCTACCAAGAGAAATGAGCAACAAAAGAAAGAAAAAAACTTACATGTTAAAGCAACCCTGGCACTTCACATCCTAGAAGACAAAAAGAACACCAAATAAATCACAAATTAATTTCAGAATACATGATTTCAAAAGTATATACAAATACATTGACAAAAAGTTTCTTTTACCATGAAGAAAGAGTTAGGAGACTGAACCAAACGCTTCAGTTTATGCTTTCTCTTCTCATGCTCAACTGGAGGGTTCAACAAATCAACATCATTCGGAAGAACCTTACAAATCAAAGTTGTATCAGATTAGTTAATACAAAGACATCAAAACAAAAATTCAAATCGCCATAGCTAAAACCTCACAATGTTCACTCCAATTTTTAACCGATAAATTTAATACAAAGAACAATAGAACGAAATCCGAGTCGCCATAGCTAAAATCTCACCATTTTCGCTCCAATTTTTAACAGATAACGTGAATACTGCAAAAATTGGAATGTAATTCGAAATCGCCATAACGTTAATACTGCAAAAATTGGAATGAAATTCGAAATAGCCATAACTAAAAAGATCACCGTTTCCGCTCCAAAATTTAACAGATTAAGTTAACACAGAGAACATCAGAACGATATTCAAAATCGCCATAGCTAAGCTCAACATTTTCTCTCCAACTTTTAACAGATAAAGTTTACACAGATATCATTAGAACAAAATTCAAATCGCCATAAATAAAAGCTAACCATTTTCCTTCCATTTTTTTTAACAGGCAACGTTAATACAGAGAACATCAGAACGAAATCCGTAACCATAGCTAAAACCTCACCATTTTCGCTTCAATTTTTAACAGATTACGCTAACACAAACAACATTAAAAACGAAATTCAAATCGCCATAGCTAAAAACTCACCATTTTCGCGCGAGGTTAACAGAGAAATTCGGCCGGCGGCGGGGGGACGAAGAGCGTCGCAGGCAGCTTAGATGAAGACGGTGAAAGCTGTATGGTTTTTCTAGGGTTTTTTCGCGAAGCTTATAAAGGGAATTGTGAAAGTTGTGGACCGTTGGATTCGGTAGAAGAGTTTTAATCTTGGCCGTCGGTTTAAGGTCCTTTAGAGTCACAGTAGGGATCCGAGGGCAGGATTGTCCATTCAAAACATTCTACCTTTTAATGTTTATCTACTTTATTTATTTATGTTACATACTCTCTCCGTCCCAATTTATTTGTCGTGTTAAGATTTAGCACAACCCTTAAAGAAAAAATTAATTTGGAGTATTGTTTGACTAATATACCCCTTATAAATAATTAAATTTTTATCTATATATGTGTCTCTTAATTCTAGAGTAATTAATATTAACGGCAAAATTGAAAAAAAAATAATTAATTTTCTCTTGATTATCCAAATTGATAATTATTTTGAGACAACTGCTTTTAGTATATATGACAAATAAATTGGGACGAAGGGAGTATTTTGTTGATGAACTTAGCTTCAAGTTCAAGAATAATAAAACCTTTTTTTAAATTTTTTTAAAAAAACACTATTATTTAAATGTCATTAGAATAATTTGTAATGTGTTAGAGTTCGTAAATCACAATAGAGATGTAAATTAAACTAGATCAGTTCGAAATAAAAGTGTTGACGAGAAAAGTTGATTTTTCATCAATCACTTTTATGAGTAAGAATTCTGAAACTCAAGAATGCATAGGAGGGACTCGCTTGACCATAGAAATTATTCATTTTTTCGTGATAATTTTTCAATTTATTTGAAAGTCAATGTTTGTTCAAGAAAATTTTTAATGAAATTTCACATTGTATTTTGCATATGAAAAAAAAAATTATCACTTGTTTTTCAACTCATTTTTTACTTTTGAAATTATATATAAATACATTTTAAATCATGAACACAACATATTGATATAATCTCACAAAACGAGGTTTGAATAGAGTAAAACTGTATTCAAACTGATATCTACTTCAAAGATGAGGTAGAGAAGTTGTTTCCTAGAAATCATCGGTTTAAGACAAAATAATATAGAAAAAGTCTAAATGAAATGTATAAGAGACAATAAATATAATTAAAAAACAATCAGATAGTATCAAAATAATATCACAATAAATTAATATTATAATAAAACTACACAAAATAATACATTTTGAAGAATAAAAAACTACAATCGCAGTACTACGACTACTAGTAAAGATAATTTATTTTAATTCTGAATTTATAAATTTTAAATTAAAAGAATATTTAAAATTTATGATAAATGCCTACTAGATATTTCTTTGTTTTCTTAAAGTATAATTTTTTTTGTAAAGTTTTGTCAAATAAATAGAAATTAATATGAAAAGATATTGATAATGTCATATCATAAAATATTTGTTAAATAAAAAATTAAAAAAACATATATCATATACATTAAGCAAGAGGTTTATTTTCTTTACGAAGAGAGAAACTCGCAGACGTTGTCCTTTTAGTATACACATGATAAATCATTGCTTCAGGATAAGGAATTTCGAATTTGAGACCTTCAAATTATTAGATCTCCCCGAAGGGTTCAAAAGAAATATTTATCAACATAATATCATATGCAGTGGTGGATGCAGGATTTGAAGATTGTGGGTGCTCATTTTCTTTAACATAAACTTGCTTGCAATCACACAATATAAATATATAGCTACTTGAACATATCAACAAAAAAATAAATGATAAAACAACGATTAATATTATCATAATAAAAAATAACTTATAATAATAAGTCACAATGACCTACTAGCAATATTACCATTACAAAAAAAGACTTCTAGAAGTATAAACTTGATGGCTGATCTTGATCACGTTCTTTGAAACAAGAAAAAGAATTTTAATATTTTTTTTTGAAGATAAAAAAGAGAGGTCGTTCATGGTTTAAAAAAGAGGGTAAAGTGAAATATTAATTTTTTAGGTTTAAAAAAAATGACAAAAATTCTTATTAGAAGTGGAATAGTAATTTTATTTTTAAAAGTTGAAAGGTATAAGAATAGTCAAAAGCAAAAAAAAAAAATTTAAAAAACCTTTAAAGTCAACATATTTTATTTGGAATATAAAAAGGGTATGTTGGGACTTGTTAATAAGAATAAAGATTAGTGGGGAAAAAAAAACGTGTAAAGTTAGGTGCTGCCAGGTTTAATCTGAGCTTTAAAGAGGCGATCAAACCAGCGCACCCATGAAACTTATTATTCAATGAGTGCTTATCTTTATATTTATACAATATTTTCATATTTTCTATATAAATACACAAAACAAATTCGGGGTCAATGGGTGCTCGAGCACCCGACATGCTCCACGTAGATCCGCCCCTGATCATATGATACAATCCAATACTAATACATTGTGAAATAATACTGAGTAAGAATGTGCATTGGCCAATTCGTTTCAATTTTATCAATTTTTGAATTTATGAAAACATTAAATTGACAACCAAATGACTAAGATATTTATTATTAACTTTTTATTAATCAGCTTTTTATCCTTAACATTCTATTTTTAGTTTAATCAACAAGAAAATGTTCACATAAATCATACTCTCTCTGTCCATCTTTACTTGGCCCCTATACTATTTTAGGATGTCCAACAATACTTGTCCAGTTTATGAAATCAAGAGATAATTTTACATTTAGTTTCTAACTTACCCTTGTCATTAATTATAGTTATTTTCCTATTACATTTTTCAATACATTGCATTAATTATATTCAAAGGGTGATTTGGTAAAATTACCCCATCATTTACTACTTCTTAATCCTTGTGTCAAGTCAACAGGGGCCAAGTAAAGTTGGACGGAAGGAGTATATACACAATGTTTAATGAATTAAAATAAAAATACGACACAAATTTCTACATTAATCATTTTTTTAACATAAAATTGTTCGAATTCGTTCTAAAGACTAATTTTCTTTTTCTATCACAATCAAATCAAAATTTAAAAAGAAAAAAAAAGCAAATACTCCTGCTAATTTTTATTGTCTACGACTAAAAATAATACTAATATTTAAAAAATATAGGGATAATTACACCCACAAGCTACTGAAAAAAATTATTTACACAATTTTTTATTTTTTTTTTATAATTATGAAAAATAGCCATCCGATTGACCTTTGGCTATTTGTTACAATTTTGAGCATTCAGTCCTCGTTGTATAGGCATGTATAGTCAGTGTATATTTGTGTATCATAATATATATTTAGTATATAACTCATGAATAAGTAATATACATTATATAGCAGTGTACACTTTCTATAACTATATTGTATAGTCATGTATAGTTTCGCTGGTTTGAGACTATTTTTTATGTAAATAAAATATGAACTAATTTTTTTGGAAACTTTTTTGTATATATATATATATGGGGAAAATTACATATATACACAAAAAAGTAAAAAGTTTACAAAAAAAAAATAGTTTATGTTTTATTTACATTAAAAAAATAACCCAAAATCAAGAAAATTATACATAAATATACAATATAGTTTATCAAAAATTATAGAAAGTATACATTACTATACAAGGTATATTACTTATATATGAATCATACACTAAATATACATTGTGATACACAAATATAAACTGACTATATATAACTATACAACAAACAATTTTTTTTTTTAAATTTTCAAATTTAGTGTCTTTCGGTGTAATTTGTCTTTATTAATTTTATCTTTAACCAAAATTATAATAAATAAAATAAAAATATTTTACGACCATACAAAGAGAGTGTCACTGGTCACTCTCCCCTTATCTTTTTCTCAGAGAAAGAGAATCACAATTTCAGGTCTGAGAATGAAGAAGAGTACGGTATCGCCGATTACTGTACTATTTCTCGTTGCCGGAATACTGATTTCTTACTATTCCGAAAGATCGTCGGCGGAATTGGATCAAACGCCGATGCCGGCGCCGTGGCCTCACCAATTTCACTCGATACTATTCGTTAACTACAGTGGATCTCTGAGCTTGATCGACCTTTGGTACGATTGGACCAATGGCCGCAATTTCAATATTATACAAGATCAGTTAGGTAAGCAGGGGAACGAGGTGGATTTTTTTATTATTTTTTGAATTAAAAAAATATTTTCCCAGAATTTAAGTTAGTGTGCTAACATGGAGTCGAACTCTTAATGTCACAGCTTTTGGTCATTGAGTGCTATTTGGCTAATATGTGCTAATTTTATATTGTTCAGTCCAGGTTAATGGATAAATGCATGTGGATCCGTCCCTACAGAACACAATAGCTTTAGCTGAAGTTTTGTATTTTTTGAACTTTTGAAGATCAATTTGATAATCTTAGTTGAAATTTGGATATTCAATAGCTACATGAAAAGTATTATAAGTTGTAATTTTCCTCACGAGTAATTGATCTATCTGTGTTTTTGTAGGTGAGCTTCTGTATGATCTGGAATGGAACAATGGCACTGTATTTCGCTACACTTTAGACGATGATAAGAAGGAATGTAGTTCCTCGTTGATTGATGTTGGTGTTCTTCGACCAAATTGGCTTGACGGAGCTACTTATCTTGGTCAGCAATTCGTCGATGGATTTCACTGTAATGTATGGCAGAAGGTGGATTTCATCTGGTATTACGAAGACATTGTCACAAAGAGACCTGTTCATTGGGTTTTCTATACAGGTACTCTTCATCCTCTCAATCCTCCTTTTATTTCTCTTTGGAGCAATATCAGTCGTTATTCTTTATCTGTTGTTTTTCTGCTTCTATTGTTTTTCCGCTTTTGGGGCTGATATATTTGAGTTGAGGGTCGTTCAGAAACAGTCTCTCTATCTCCATGAGATAGTTGTCAGGTTAGCGTATACTCTACCCTCCCCATACCCCACTTATAGTATTTCAGTGAGTATGTTGTTGTTGGACATGAATCGTTTGATATTTGAAACGAATGTAGTATGAAGCGAAGTTGAAAAAGAGTATTTGAGTGTAGATTGTAGAAGAATACAACTGAAGTTTCGTGAGTGAAAACTTGAAGAACTCCTGAAAACTATTTTTCAAACTTCGAATTCCATGTTTCATGTTTGGAGTTGAAATAATGGACAAATTTGATAAACATTTATTTGAAATAACCACCAAATAAAAGAGATTGTTGAATCACTCATGTTATGATCTTCTTCATCCTGGGTCTTCCTGTTCCCGTCATTTGGCTTATGTTCGTCGTGTAGGACTCAGACCGAATGACTCTATGAAATTACATCAACATTTCTACATATTGTGGGCAACGTAGGAGACATCTTAGGTTGTTTGCTTGCTTCACTTTCCATTTGGGGAAGAGGATTGGTGGTATGGGCGCTTGTTTACAAACAACAGCATACCCAGTGAAATCTCACAAGTGGGGTTCGGGGAGCGTAAAAATGTACGCAGACCTTACCACTACATCATAGAGGTAGAAAGGTTGTTTTCGGGAAACCCTCGTCTCAAAAATCGATAAGCAGAATAAACTAGATACGAAAAAAGGGAAAAGGAAAAGAAAAACAAGGAAGAACGACTAATACGAAAAGCAAATGATAATATAAGATGGATAATGACTACATAGGATATAAAGATACAAAAGTAAAATAAAGGAAATTTTCAAATCTTGTAGTCTTAAACTAATGATGTGAAAAGTCTTAAATAAGATTTTGAAGATTGAAATTGAGAGTAAATACATATAGAAAGTGGCATTCGTTGTGAAACAAACTAACAAACGAAAGTGAAAAGACGTAAGTTGAAATAGAGGAATATTATTTCTTACAAAGTCTTTGGATGGAGAGGTATTTGAAGCTTTTCTATCGAGTTATCACAAAGATCACCATTTTCAGGGGCTTAGATAGTCATTAAAGACTCATCAAGTTGTTTATGTTCATTGACAAGTTCATTCACGTGATTGAAAATTCCAGCTTCGTTACATATAGAAAGTGGCATTCGTTGTGAAACAAACTAAAAAACGAAAGTGAAAAGACGTAAGTTGAAATAGAGGAATATTATTTCTTACGAAGTGTTTGGATGGAGAGGTAATTGAGCCTTTTCTATCGAGTTATCACAAAGATCACCATGTTCAGGGGCCCAGATAGTCGTTAAAGACTCATCAAGTTGTTTATGTTCTCATCAAGTTGTTTATGTTCATTGACAAGTTCATTCACATGGTTGAAAATTTGAGCTTCGTGATTCTTAGTTCTTCTATTTCCTCCTACTATGCAATTTACTGTTCCGTTCTGCTTTCTCTGAAGTAAATACTCACCCTAAAATTTGCATTTTCATCCTACGAAGAGGAGACGATTACTGTCGAATTCTTCCCCATCCTCCACCAACAAAATAAGGAACGATGAAAGTTGGGGGTAACTTGGAATCACACATTAACTGTCTTATTCACATACATCCTACGATCAGACCTCTTCATAGTAACGTCATTTGTCTGGATATTTTTAGTTGCTACAACGGCATGTTGTTATAGAGAACATATAAGATAACATAAACTGTTTCTTATAACAAGTTTAATGTTGCAGGAAGGTCTATTCACGTAATGACTTTCGAAGTGGGAGCAGTTCTTGAGGACGAAAAATGGCAAGCCCCTGTATATTGTTTCGAGAAAAAACAAGTTAACGATCACCCTGCATCAGACAACCACCTTGTGAATATCAGTTCAAATGTTATTTTAAGAGAGTTCATATAATCGCGCAATTATGTTAATGTATTTTGCCTTGTTTTGCTGCCTTTGCTCAGTATCAGAAGTTGACAGGATAGAAATAACAACCAGTTTCATCCCCCTTGTGAAATGAAAAACAGTTAAATGTCATCAGTTTTGTGTTCTACGATAACCTATGTTGCTTGAACTGTTCATAAATAGCGATAGGTGCATGTCTCGATATGAATGCGATAACATTTTTGGAGAGTTCAAGCAACATAAGTCTTGCATTCGATGGGAATTAAAGTACAGTACAAACAGGGCCGGCTCTATGCAATAAAAAATGAGGCATTTGCTTTAGGCCCCAAATTTGAGTTATTATAAATATTTTAAAAATAAAATGAAATTATATTTAGTTTAATATTATAATTTCTTTTTTAAAAAAATTATTTTTTTATTTAGTTATAAATTCTGTTTCAAATCAAAATCAGACAAATAAATTCAATCAGAGAAAGTATTAATTATAGAAAAAGTAAAGATTTTCGTAGAAAAACAAAGATACAATTTTGCATTTCAAATTTTTTTTTAATTATAAAATATACTAATGATTTATTATTGTATTTTTGACTTTAGGCCACGAAAATGCTTGAACCGCCTCGTACAAACCAATTACTATACTTACAAAACAAATCATTTTTTGTGTGAAATGATAAATTTTGGGTGTTATTGATTTTGAATTTGGGTCTGCATTCAAACAAACAAACACCAAATCCAATTTAATCTCAAAAGGTCGAGTCTGAGAAGGGTAGAGTGTATTCAAAATTTACCCTTATCTCGAGCTATGTTGCTCGGATTCTTCAAAAGAGTTAGCGAGTGTGTGTCGAATTTGTCAAAAGTAATGTATTTTTAGAGAATCCAACATGGATGCGACATTGTAAGTGAAGAGTTCGTGCAACTTAGATCTAGAGGAGGTAGAGAGTCAGTTTTCGACAACTCAATTTGTAACTGTATTTATTGCTTGTTTTAGTTATTTGGCTTGTAATATATATATAGAATTCATATTCTTGACAAATATGTAAAGATCTTTGTGATATTACAAAGGGAATTTCAATCAATTTTTTTAATGGAAAACTTACGTAGATATATCAGATTAAGAAAATATACAAAGTACAGATTTATCGTAGTATTGTTATATATTGTTATAAATGGTAATAAATAAAAAATATCGCTAAAATCAGTAATTATTTATTAAAAAGGATTTGCTTAAGTAATTTTTCCTTTTTTAATCTTATTTATTAAATTATTATTATTATTCAACACATGGAGATCTTTCTGTTGATAGATCAAAGGGTCTCTTTAAAATAGAATAGAATAATGGCACATTAATTAGCTTAATCTTATTTAACTTAAGTTTAATTTAATCTGCTTATTTATCATCTTTATACGAGGTCTTTCTTGTCAAGTTTGAAACTTAATATGATCATATAACTACATTTTACATAATTACATGGCATAACCTCGGTTATGTGACCTGAGGAGAGGAGAGGCGAGCGAGATCGTGAGAGGGAGGAGAGAGGCGAATTGTATATATATATTTGCCAGATTGTATGTATATATCTGTCAAATAATTGTATATGTGTAATTAATATACATATGTATTTGTATATCTATCAAGCGAGGGAGGAGAGAGGCGAACGAGATCGAGAGATGGCAGAGAATAGAGAGAGACAAATTGTATATATATATATATATGTTGAATTGACTATGTATATTTGTTAAAATAATTGTATATATGCAGCTGTATACATATGTAATTGTATATTTGACGAGAAATTGGAGAGAGAGAGGGGATAGAGGCGAGAGAGAGGAAGAGAGGAGAGAGAAAATAGCAACAAAATCCTAACTATAACAACAAATTGTAATTTTTTCAAATTATAATTGTATAATATAAATAAATATCATATATTTACCTAATTATGTTATTTTTCCTCAAAAAATAATAATAACATATTTAGTATAATCTCGTAAGTAAAGTTTGAAGAAAATTAAATGTCATTTAATTCTAAAAGATAAAGGTATATTCTCCATGCCAAATTGCCAATATATTTTCTTTCTAATTAAATGAGGTACGCCATAATTTATATAATTTTTCTGTTTTTTTTCCTTATTTAATTTAATGCCAAAATTAATTTTGAATAAATTCATCTGACATTTAAAATTCTCAAATGATTTATGATTCCTTTCTTAGTCAAAAAATTAAATTAAATATTTCCTTTCACCTACCACTTAGATGGTGGTTAATTTTATTTTATAATAATGTATCGTATTATATTATATTATTTTAAATATAATATTTCGATAGATTTTATCGTTATGTGATGTCATATATCAATTATTTAAATGATAAATTGGTAAGAAAAAGATGATACGAGGTAAAACTATTCTGAAAAGATAGGGTAAAAGGATAAAATATGACTATTAAACAATAAGTAAAGATAAAAAAAAGTTAAGGTAATAATGCGATTATATCAAATTGATCATCGCTTAGCGATAAATTTTAAAAAATAAAATACAATAAAATTTAAGTAATAATCAAAACAAATAATACAATATAATAAGTAACAATTATCTGCACAAAGAATTAGCTAGCGTTTGACCATAAACTTCGAATCAAATTTTAATATTTATTTATCTATTAAATTTTTTAATTTTAAGTTTTCAAAATCTGATTCAAATTCATTTGAATTTTTACGACTTTCAATAAAAAAATTAATTTTTTCCTCAAAATAACATGCATGTTCGAACACGATCTTAAATTTTTAATATTTTTTCGAAGATGTGCAAAATTTAAAATAAATAAGTAAAAATGAACGGAACGAGTCGTAAAAAAAAAGGGTCATATTATTAGGGTTTTTCCTCGAAAATATCGACCACAAAGAGTTTTTGTCATTTACCAAAATGCCAAACACTTCTTCTGGCGTTCTAAGGGGGGAGGGGCCATGGTTTCATCACGTGATCATCATTTCTTTATTTTATTTATTTTAAGTGGCATTATTAGACTCGATACAATATTTTAAAAAAATTGAAATTTATGATTCATAATAATTTTTATATATTTGTGTGATTTTAAGTCATTTGATTATGAGGAGAAAAAAGTCTAAAGTTAAATTATTTCTAATTATAATATAGTAATATACATCATCAAAGGATATGGTGCAATGGATAAGATTATTCCTTCTCTAATTAAAGGGCTCAATGGAAATGGAAAAATCTTTGGTAATCATCACTTTTTTAAAAACGTGTAAGATCTAAAATGAACAAGTAAAAGAGAATTAATAAAAAATAATAGGCAAATTTAGAATTTCAAAACATTATTAATAACTTTCTTTTTTTTTTTTTAGTATAATACACCTCTAACTAGTTTTTTTTAAGGAATATCTCAATTTACATGGCACGTTATATAGCACTATTTGACTCGGCATAATGTTTTAGCAAAAAAAAAAGATTTTTGAAACTTATGCTCTAACACGATTCTAAGATATTTATGTGGTTGGAAATTATTTCATTAAAAATAAAAGAGTAATTTTAAAGTTAAATAGTTTTTAATTATAGTAAGTTGATACTCCTTCCGTCCCTTTTAGCTGTCACAGTTTTTAATTTCAGAATCAAACTATAATAAACTTCGACTAATATTTTAAGATGTATTTCTTCATCATATTAATATGAAAAAAGTTGTAATTAATAATACTTTTCCTATACCTTTTAAATATCTAAATTTTTATTTTAAATTATCAAATTAATTTAATCTAGTTTAAAAATTAGTCAAATCAACTTTCAAAAGATGCAATACAATAGTTAAAATGAGATGGAGAAAATATTAGACAAATTAAAAAGAAAGAGTACCGCATTTAATTAAGAAGTAGGGGTATGAAAAATCGAACCTTCTGATAAACCAAATCAATAAAAATGTTATTAGGTTATTCGGTTATCGGATTTTTAATGGTTTTAAAAAGAAAGATTATTGGGCTACCGATTCGATATCGATTTTTAGTATTGGATTATTAGATAAACCGATAATCCAATAAGAATATAATAATTTACTATTTTATTCCTTTGTAAATATTAAATATTAGTAATTTTTAATAGTAATAGGACACTATAACAATACTTTACATATTTTAATATTTACAATAATTAAGTGATTAGTTATTCACTTTAGTATTTTAGTTTGTAATTAATTAATTATAGTTTTTGCAAGTTTGTAAACATAGTTTTCGTACTCTATCTGTTTTTTGTTAATGCAAATTCTCATCATTATTTTTATCAGGTAAAAATTATATATAATATAAAAGGAAAATTACATATATATACAAAAAAAGTAAAAAAATTATAAAAAAAAAGTAGTGCATGTTTTATTTACATAAAAAATAGTCTCAATTCAGCAAAACTATACAATATAGTTATAAAAAGTATACACTAAATATATACATTATGATACACAAAATATACACTGGCTATACATGCCTATACAACGAGGGTTGAATGCTTAAAATTGTAACAAATAGTCAAAGATCAGTCAGATGACTACTTTTCGTAATTAAAAAAAAAGAGTTATGTTTTGTCTAAATAATTTTTCTTAGTGACTTGTGAGTGTAATTATCCCTAATATAAATTGAAAAAAATATTTTTACTATTATAATACACAAATATACAATGGCTATTCATACCTATACAACGAGAGCTGAATGCTCAAAATTGTAACAAATAACCAAAGATCAGCCAGATGACTACTTTTCATAATTAAAAAAATGAGTTATTTTTTGTGTAAATATTTTTTCTTAGTGACTTGTGAGTGTAATTATTCCTAATATTATAAAATGGGAAAAGTATTTTACTAGTCATAAAATTATCTTTAAAAAAACAATTTATTTTTTTTCAAAGAATCCTAGACCCAACACAAACTCTCGTGTGTGTCAGATAAATTAATATTCAAGAAACAAATAGTAGTATAAATATATAAAAAATAAACAGCTGTGCATGTAGTCACCACTCAACAGGTGGACTGAATCTTCTATATAGCTATAGGCAAGTGAAGAGAAGCCAAAAATTTCAAGTATATGTGCCTCCACTATTTGCCATCTATGATTATCATCACCTTTTGGTAAAATCTCCATTAGTTTTTCTTCACTCAGGTATCTTCCTCTTTCTGTTTTTTGATTTCTTTGGAATCTCAGATCTTTATGGTAAAGTTTGAATTTTTTTCAAATTGGGGGTAGGGGGAAGAGGAAATGGAAATATGGGGAATGAGGTGAAGGTTTAGATTGGTAAAGTTTTGATCTTTTCTTGAATTGCATGCTTGTTTTTAAGATATGGGGTTAGGTGACAACAAGATTCACCATTACTCTCTTTCTGTTTGTTGATTGTTTTAAAATATCAGATCTTAATGTTGAAGTTTCAATCTTTGGAGAAAAAAAGTGATTGGGGTAGTAGGGTTAGGGGTAGGGGAGATGAGAGTGAGATTACAAGTTGGGAATTGAATGCTTGTTGACAAGGTGAAAGTTATTTCTTTGTTAGAGTTTCAATGTTTTCTTGAATTAGAGGTTTTTTAAAACCATGGAGTTAGGTGACAACTAGATGCACTATTACTCTCTGTCACTCTTTCTTTCTCTTTTTGTTTGTTGATTGCTTTAGAATCTCAGATCTTAATGTTAAAGTTTCAATCTTTGGAGAAAAAAAACTGATTGGGGTAGTAGGGTTAGGGGTAGGGGGTAGGGGAGATGGGAATGAGAGTGAGAGTGAGAGTTCAGATAGTCAATGAACTAAGATATTAAGATTCCCATGTTAAAGTTTTAATCTTTTCTTTAATTGCAGGGGTTTTGTCAGCCATGGAGTTAGGTGACAACAAGATTCTGAATGTGGGGTTGCTTTTAGTTGCAACCCTTTTGGTAGCAAAGATAATATCTGCACTTATTATGCCCAGATCTAAGAAGCGTTTGCCTCCAGTGATCAAATCATGGCCTATTGTTGGTGGATTGCTTCGGTTTCTCAAAGGGCCAGTTGTGATGCTTAGGGAAGAGTACCCAAAGCTTGGGAGTGTGTTTACCCTGAATTTGTTGAACAAGAACATCACATTCTTCATTGGTCCTGAAGTATCTGCACATTTTTTCAAAGCCCCAGAAACAGATCTTAGCCAACAAGAGGTTTATCAGTTCAATGTGCCTACTTTTGGACCTGGTGTGGTGTTTGATGTTGATTATACAATTAGGCAGGAGCAGTTCAGGTTCTTTACTGAAGCTCTCAGAGTTACTAAGCTGAAGGGATATGTTGATCAGATGGTCAAGGAAGCTGAGGTATACTAAAGATAATCTGTTATCTTTACTTGAATTTATTGTTTGTTTATTAATGTTTGCTTCAATTTTAAGTCTTTCATTATAATGGGCTCATGTCCATGTGTTCTGATTGTGTTTCAGGATAACTTGACCTGTGTTACTGTAATTAAACAAGAAAATGTTTATATTGGTTGCCTTAGTTGTTAAGATAACGTCCTCGGATCTTAGAAACCTATGTTGCTTGGACTCTCCAAAAATGTTGTCCCACCTGTGTCTGGATCCTCTAAAAAATCTACCAACTTCGGAGGATCTGTCATGCCCTTGTTGGCATTTTTGAAGTTTCCGAGCAACATAGTCAGAAATTGTCTTCTGCTCTTGGATTTTTCATCCCTCCCCCCAACCCCTTTCCCATTCATTGGCTTTCTTGTGATTGATTTTGTTTGGTAATCACTTGCTTTACTCTTTTAAGACTTCACTCCTGCCAGATCCTTGGCCTGAGTTGCATGCTGTCATTTCTTACTGTAACTGCAAGATCTAAGGTCTCACTGTTTTCATGCAGTTTGCATGTTTAAAGGACCTAGGATTTGTAACACCTTTCGTGTGAATATTAGCCCTTTTTTGAAAAGGGGGCTTCAGTTAATCATGGCGCTCCCGGTTTGACCATAGATTTTGAAGTTGAAACTTGAAATTTTGAGCTATTGAAGTTGTGATTTTTGGAACTTCTTTGTGTTTGGACATGCATTTTACTTGGAAAACACTTGAGCTTTTGTGATTGTGAGTGAGTTAAATTTCTATCTAAAACCGGTGACCAACTTTTCAAACTTGCAAATGCCCAAACAGATATGTGTAGATAAATTTCCAAAACTGTGGCCGAACGGCAAACACTAGCTAAGATTGAGGAAAAGCATGGCAGAATGCTTTTATACTGTTTGTATAGTACTCATAGACCTTGCATAATTGTGACTTTGTCGTCGTTTTTTCCTTACAAATGCAGGAGTACTTCTCAAAATGGGGCGAGAGTGGTGAAGTAGACCTAAAGTATGAACTGGAGCATCTTATTATACTGACAGCTAGTAGATGTCTCTTGGGAGAAGAGGTCCGCAATAAACTCTTTGACGATGTGTCTGCTCTCTTCCATGACCTGGACAATGGGATGCTCCCAATCAGTGTTATCTTTCCCTACCTTCCAATTCCAGCCCACCGTCGACGTGACAATGCCCGCAAGAAGCTCGCGGAGATCTTTGCAAACATTATAAATTCTCGAAAACATACAGGCAAGACAGACAATGATATGTTACAATGCTTCATTGACTCGAAGTACAAAGATGGACGGCCAACAACAGAGGGTGAGATCACAGGTCTTCTAATTGCTGCTCTTTTTGCTGGGCAGCACACCAGTTCCATCACCTCCACTTGGACAGGGTCATACCTCCTCTGCAACAACAAGTACATGTCTGCAGTTGTGGATGAACAGAAGAATCTGATGAAGAAATACGGGAATAAGGTAGATCACGACATCCTTTCAGAGATGGAAGTTCTCTACAGATGCATAAAGGAAGCCCTGAGACTCCATCCTCCACTGATAATGCTTCTGCGTAGTTCACATAGCGATTTCAGTGTTACAACCAGAGAAGGAAAAGAGTATGACATTCCCAAGGGCCATATCGTTGCAACATCACCTGCTTTTGCAAACAGGCTGCCACATATCTACAAGAATCCAGACACTTATGACCCCGATAGGTTCACTCCTGGTAGAGAAGAAGATAAAGCTGCAGGTGCATTCTCATATATTTCTTTTGGTGGAGGCAGGCATGGCTGTCTTGGAGAACCATTTGCTTATCTGCAGATAAAAGCAATATGGAGTCACTTGCTGAGGAATTTCGAGTTTGAACTGATCTCGCCTTTCCCTGAAATTGACTGGAACGCGATGGTTGTCGGTGTCAAAGGTGAAGTAATGGTGAAGTACAAGCGCCGAAAGCTCTCAGCTGAATAAGCAGATAGCATCTGCATGAATGTAGTAATCAAAGATAATTTATGTTGGTTGTTTAGTCTTATTTCTGTTTGATGTTTTGACTTCTATGTCTAAAGTTAGTCCTCTTGAAAAGGTGTTAACCTGTTTTTCTTGAAGATTGCAATAACTAAGATTATGTTATTAGAGTATGCTGTTTTAACACTTAGTGATTTTAGTTAGTTTGTGTTTTTCTCCATTGGATTCTATCATATTCTCACCAACAAGAAGTTTTAATACTTACTGATTTTAGTTAGTTTGTGTTTTTCTCCATTGGATTCTATCATATTCTCACCAACAAGAAGTTTTAACACTTGGTGATTTTAGTTAGTTTGTGTTTTTCTCCATTGGATTCTATCATATTCTCACCAACAAGATGGCGGTAGGGGCAAAAACTGAACCGATCGATAAATCGAATCGATAAAAACATTATTGGTTTATTAGGTTATCGGGTTTTTTATTGGGTTATCGGTTCAATATCGGTTTTTACTGTTGGATTATTGGGTAAACTGATAACCCAATAAGATTATAATAATTTATTATTTTATCCCTTCGTAAATATTAAATATTAGTATTTAATAGTAATAGGACACTATAGTAGTACTTTATTTATTTTAATCTTTACCGTATTTAAGTAATTAGTTACCCGCTTTAGTATTTATTCTTTCGCACTCCCATCTATTTTTATTAATGCAAATTCTTATTATCATCCTTATCGGGTAAACCGAAAATCGAACCGTTAAGGACTTAGAATCGATAAGCCAAAAATTGATAAATATTATCTTATTGATTGTTATTGATTTAGCATATTTAAAAACCGAAAATCGATAAACCAAATCGATAATGTTTAAAACCGAATCGATCGATGCACACCCCTATATGGCGGAGTAGTAAGTGTACTTTCATTTTCAATAACAAGTTTCATGTTCGAGATTCCTTGGGTATGGAGTTGCATTTGTTGGGGGAGGGCTTTATTTTATATTGTAGGACTTTTCGAATCTATTTTAATCGGACATCAATGTGGATAATGGGGTAAAAGATGTGAATACCAACTTATTAGAGTGACAAAAGTGATATTTGATAGCAAGAACGTAACTTTATTTCTTAATTAAATTCATCGAACAAGCATACTTTTCAACCATGACTCTAACCCTAGCTATCCCCAATCTAGGATAGCAAGGACACAAGCTTTATTTCTCCCCAATCTAGGATAGCGAGGACACAAGCTTTATTTCTCAATTATTCAAGGAGCATGAAAAACAAACGATTAATCTTTTGTTTCTAAAGAAATCAAAGAATTTCTTGAAAATCTCACGAGATCCGTTCGTTCTTTTTTCTCTGATAGATGGTCAGAACTAAAAATCCTCATGCTAGAAAAAAACCCAACAAACAATGGATGATCTTCCTTCATAAGTTGCCATTTCAAAGTATGAATGTAATTTTATTACATCATACATAATCGTACCCTTAAATTTAACGTCATCTGACATCTATCTCCTCCATAGTACAAAGAAACACACATCCTATATGATATAATACAAATCAATTCGAGGAAATTCCACATGAATTGTTAGATAAAAACGCATGCATTTACTAGTTCAACTAAGAGCCTACTTGTGAACACACAAAGTTGTAGGACAGATACCAACAACCTGCAAAAAAGACATGGTTGACATAGATTTACGAGGAAAACACATAAAGCTCAACTTGTATCATCATCATACCAAATAAACTGCAAATTTGTCAAAATAAGGAATAGTAACTTGCTACTTGTAAAAGTACTTCTATGCATTTTTAAATAAGAAAAATCATCTACAAGATTAATTCCAATCTGAGAAAATGGAATGGAATGAGACAACTAACTATTCACACTCAAAAGGAAAAGAGTTCCCATGTTTAATGCATAAAACAAAATAAATCAGGAAAACAGGCACATTTGCCCTCAAAGCAGTTATCTTTGCTGGATACAACAGAATGAAATTAAAAAATCACTTATGAGCTACGGCTGGGGGATGCTCGGCATCCGCGGATAATATAAGCATCACAGGGGAGATAACACAAAGACAACCAAGTGAAACAATACGTCCATGGTGGAGCCAACCCAGAGATGGGTAAGTGAAAGAACCTACGCGCAAGTGATGGTTAACCAGAAATAGCAATGAACAACCTTGTATGTTCGTTAGCAGTTTCCTGTACACTACGAGATCTTTTCTTCCAAAAATAGTCCTACCTCCGGGCATGATGGTAAAACCTCGTATGTCCATTACAACTTGTACAATATGCTCACCCAGCACTGTTAGCAACCTCCGCAGCACGCTGTCTCATCATCTCCATCACAGCAGCCCGCCGCCGAGAATCAGCCTGCTGTTGCAGCCTTCGAAGATGTTCTTTCAAATCTCTGTGCGAATAGAAAAAGTAGCAAGATTATGTCGTGAAAAAGATGTAGCTGATATCAACGCTGAGATTAACAGAACCAAGGGGATTGCAGCAACATTATAAATTATTTATTTACTTCTATAATATGACCTTTACTGCTATTACTACTGCAGCTGCCATCATCAAACTCAACCTAGTGTGGTTTGTGTATATGAATTCTCAGTATGCATTCGACTCTGTACAGAAACATTTCATTCCAATATTTAATAACTCGTTTATTACTATTATCAATTGTTGTTTTTTAGTAAGTGATTACTAACGCCCTTGTATTCCCAATTAAATTATTTACCTTACAAAAGAAGTGACCGCAAACACCTATACCGGGAAGTAATAGCCAATTAACCTACCACCAAGGCTCATAGCATAGTGGTACTGGTGGGAGTTTCCCACACAATAGGTGGTTGCAATTTCCACTCCATTCTCACTTCCCCTTCCCCAATCCCTAATGAAATTTTTTTAAAAGCCAACTGACCTGCATCGTGGCACATGACACTCAGATTCTTTGCATGCACGAGCATGGAGTTGAAGAAGATACCACATCTTCTTACAGAGAACACAACCTCCTGAAGCACGTATTTTGCACTGTATACCATGGCGGAAAAGCCCCTTAACTTTCCGACAGTTTGGATATTGACAATGGGAAGAGCGGCACTGAGATGCATGCACCAAAAGGTCAAGCATCTTCCTAAGCTGCAGAATCAAATTGCAAGATCATTTTAGACTTCACATATCAAGCATAATAAAGAGATCAGCATAGTAACAAAAATGCTTTATCGTACACAACCACAACCAGGAATACACGAGGATAATGCCTAATCCTGTGATGCACTGCTTATCCTGATGAAATGGAGTCGATATAAAAAAAGTTTATACTTGAAATTGACACCTTTGAACTGATTGAAATACAAGTGTCTCCAAGGAAAGTTCATAAAAGTTCTTGAACGAAGTTCAGATGCCAAGAGCTTGTAGCCGTGGTGCAAAAGGAATAGGCTTACATACACGGATGACATGTTCATATAAGCTCATGACCTGTATAGTTTCTGTAACTTTCATTAGAACCAGCTAGGTGGCAATTTTTGGATTTGTTTCTGTGTCATTTTACTTTGCAACTTCTAGGCATGTTTAGCATATTAGTTAATATCTTACTGGAAAGGGGAAAGAATATCATCACATGTTCCAGAAAAGTAGCAACAGTCTCCATGTAATGATTTTGGGACAAATTAAACATCTCAAAAGACATCATATCATTCGGACAGGAGGATCCCTTTTGCTTCTCCAGGGCAAGTTATGTCGACTCACAAGTCTTTTGGATTAACGTGATTTGACAGACAACTTTAGCCCAAAGGTCGTGAATAGACTAGAATATCATCAATGAACACTACCAAGACCTCATCAAGATAACAGTTCGAAAACTGTGTTCATTAGATCCATGAGAACTACAGAACTGTTTGTTAACTGGAAGGACATAACAAAATTCATAAAGCCCATTGCGAGTCAGGAAAGCTATTCAGGGAACATTCTCCTCTCTTATTTTTAACTGATGTCTTTTTTGGGGGGGTTGGAGGGGGTTAAGTGATAGAGAACAGAAAAAAGACATAACCAACATTAATGGCCTAGGAGAATGCACCTGCAGAACTCGTTGTTGTCTAGCTTCTTTATTCTGAGCATCACGCTCAGCAATGGATGGGTGGTGAGTTAACTTGTGAGGATGATCAACTCCACCATCCTTCTGATAGCAAGCGTTACACACATCATAATCAGGGCAAGTTTCACACCGCCAACCTTGACCTGTTTCTATGTCAAGATGACAAATATTGCAAGTTGTCACAAATGCTGGTGCAGTTGGATTATGAAGGTGGTAAAGGACCATCATTGAGGAATGTTTAGCACGCCGCAGGGTATCATATTGATAATGGTTTCCTTGGCAAAGGCTCAAAAATGCCTGCCTTGTATCAAAAAACTCACTCTCAAGAATTTCATCTGGATCCTTGGTATCAGCAGGTACATCATCAATTTCAGTCTGCAAAAGTTATTCCCCAGTCATCAAATTCTACAATATAGGAACACTTGCAAAACAAAAACATAAAAGAACTACTTACTGGATAAAGCATATGAATGTCCTTGTGATAGAGAGGATGCCTTTCTCTGGCTTCGAGTTTTTGCTCAACTTCATAGCACCTAAAGAACAGAAGTACAGCTAAATGTTACAAAGAAAATAACATGCTAGAAAAATAAGAGCCGTTCATCCTCAAGCAGGTTCTCTTTCAAACTTATATAGAACCTAGCAGAAAGAAACTGCAATTGCAGATTTTTTCTTCTTTTCTTTTTTTCCTTTCATGCCGGGTAATTAGTAAAGTTAACTATTAATCAAATATGGCTCTCTTTCTTAGGAAGACCATACAATCCACATAATTTATTAAAGGCCACAGCCTGAGAAAGGATAGACACAGCAGGGGAAATAAGCTTCTTGACAAGATACCCCTTGGATGAAAAAGTGAAGGTGATGGGTCGTTGTATATGATTTGAGCAGACCTGCATTCTGGAATCTCAACCTACTATTCAGCCAGCAAGGAGGCTTGCTAAGAAAGATCCATCCAACTTCATACACCCACTAAAAATGATCCTTTACAGCATCCCATTATAAGTTCAAAATGAGCTATTTTTCAAAATCCATATCTTCTTCTAAGTTCTATTACTTGAGCATTACCACCACCTAAATGGCAAACTATTTGGTCCAGATCAAGGATTGTGTTACTTTAGATCCCGTCTTTCTTGAAAATGAATTAAGAGAAAAGGTTGGATGTACTTGTTCAGGAAAGTCTACTTTTGGTCATTCTTTCTGAAAAACAGATTATGCATCCTCTATATCTATATTCTATTCCATGCTATTTGGACCAAATTAAATAATGTTTGCAATAATTTATCTTTTAAGATAATTAGAAAAGAAAAAAAAGGGCAAGCCCGGTGCACCAAAGCTTCCGCTATGCGCAGGGTCTGGGGAAGGGCCCGACCACAAAGATCTATTGTACGCAGCTTTACCTTGCATTTCTGCCAGAGGCAATTTCCAAGACTTGAACCCGTGACCTCCTGGTCACATGGAGGCAACTTTACCAATTACTCCAAGGTTCCCCTTCTTTAAGATAATATGAAAAATCTCTAAAATTAAAGATTCAATAAATGACATACTTATCTCTAAACTATTTTTTCTCATAAGGTATATAACTTAATTAAAAGTTGCGGAAACCACGTATGCAAGTTGTACGTGAAAAGACAATTTACACCAAAATATGATCCTTGATGAAAGAAACCAAATCATCAACACAAATAGGCACCTCATGGTATACCAGAAGAAACTAGAGACAAAAGACTATTTTACAACTTTAGAAAGTTTTGGACAACCCCTTTAAAAGTTCTCTCTCTTTCCATATAACCACATAATGGCCCTTGAACTTCTCTTCCGCTTCCGAAAGGACCAACTATGAAACGCCTCCTTCATTGTGCCCGACATCTTCAGTAGCAACCCAAACCAATCAAGGACCACCCTCTGTAATCATTTAGCTACTTAATAATGCTAAAGGTCATGATCAACCTCTTCGCCCAAGCCTCTGCACCTGAAGTACCAACTAACATAGGTGATCCTCCTTCTCCTCAGATTTTCTGCAGTCAAAATCACTCCCCTCATTGCCGCTGTCCACAATCCTATAGCAAATTGACAATATAGAAAGTGATAATCCACATCTTCACTTCAACCTGTGCACATGAAGCACCAACATAGGTGTAAACCTCCTCTTCATTAGATTTTTTGTCATCAAAATCATTTCCCTCGTTACCAACCATACAAATAAGTAAACCTTCTTATGCACCTTGGGAAATCGAATAGAATTGTATGGAAATGTTGATTCCTCTCCCCCCGTAATAACCTCTCATAATAAGATTTGACAATGAACAAATCACCTCTATTCTCTCATCATCTCCATACGTCGAGAATGTAACATGTGGTGTGTTATGCCAGTACAAAAGTTCAACCAAGTTACATATTCCTTAATCTCTAATCTAGTGGGTTCTTGCTAAATCTCAAATTCTAGTTAACTTCCCTGATGAATCATATGAATTTGTAAGAGTGTATAAGTGTGCGCGCGCATAGATAGATAGATATAGATGTTGGTAAGTACTTCCCTCAATACATTCTCTCCCCACTACATTTGCTCCCAAGGAATAAGCCTGCTTCCCATCTAAAAAAACAAGGCAAACCTGGTGCATTAAAGCTCCCGCTAAGCACAGGGTCCAGGGAAGGCCAGACTACAAGGGTCTATTGTACGCAGCCTTACCTTGCATTTCTGCCAGAAGTTGTTTCCAAGGTTTGAACCTGTGACCTCCTGGTCACAACAACTTTACCAGTTACTCCAAGGCTCTTATTCAAAAGGACCAACCCTGTGCACTAAGCTCCCGCTATGCTTCTCGTCTCCCACCATAAATGAAAATATTCCACTAAATTCTTCTCGTCCCTTCATAATATACCCCTCCATAAGTTGCGCCCAAGCAGGACTATAATGTTTCTAGTCCTTCATCCCCCTTCCATCACACCATATTTTCAGCAACAACCCCTCCATTCCATATCTCCAAATCCACTTCCCTAGCAGAGTTCTGTTGAAAACCTTAAGATTTTTTCCTCCAAGTCCACCCTCATTCCTTTGGAAGATGTAGCAACTCTCCCGTTCACAAAATGGACCTTACATCCTCTGTTGTATTCCATAGAAAGTTTCTGTTGAAACCTTTCCAGCCTTCGTATCACAATACTAGGAGCATGCGAAAGTGACATAAAACACCACCCTTTACACTTCTAATCCAATTACCATCAGTCTTAAGAGAGACCGAACCAATTGCAAGTGTATGAACAACTAAATATTTAAGTCACATGGTATATATCATCTACATAAATCCTTTACTTCCATCCTATTTTCCATGTGAATCTTAGATCAACTTCATCTCCTTTTTAACACCATCAATCATCATAATATCTATGTAAGAATGAAAAAATCATCTTATACGACCTTCCCTCATTTTATCTTGTACTAGTTTCTGGACATGTGCGTTGCACGTGTGCCTCATGTAAATTTTTATGGATTCGTTAGAATGATTTAAATTCTATGAAAATATGTGTGTAATTAGTAATAAAATACAACTATTACAAATAAATAGCTAAAATTTTAATTAGAAACAACAAATGAGGGGTGTAGTGTAATGTTTAAAATTAATTCCTTTGAAAGAACCACTGGTAAATTTTGAACCTTGGTTAGTGGTTAAAATTTTTTCAATGAAGTCACAGACATCCACTTTGAGCCTAACTAAAAAAATAAAAGTTTGGCAAAGAAGTTTAATAAGGGAAAAAAACACACATAAAAAAAAAGAACTACAACAATATACCTAGTAAGGTCCCACAAGTGGGGTCAACAGAGAATACAGATGAAAAGAACAACATAACATCCTTCATTAGAACTTTAATCATAATAATACAAATGAAAAAACTAAAGCAAGAATCAAATATTATAATAATGATATAAGCACTTCACTACTTTAACCGTAGAATGTAAAAGATAATTTGGTTTAGGGGCCTTATGAAACAAAATAAAGATGAATTTATATAGAGAAAAGTGGAGGAATACCAAAAGATATCTTAAAGTTTTAAATGGAATATTTGGAGGTTATGAATATGAAAAACATGAGAGTTATTATGAATATTAAAAATAACAATTAATTAAATAATTACATATGAGTTATGCCGGTGAATATTTAAAGTAAATAAAAGAGAAAAAATATGACTAATCAACAATAAAGCTCAATAAACAGTCTTCTTTAAAACTCCTCCTTTACATATATATTATTCAAACTGCGATTTACTAATATGCCAAAGGGAAAAGGATATTACTAAACGAAGAGTTGCAGGTGCTGATAATAACTGGTGAGTTACTGTTGTATTTGTAAAGTTTTAATGTTACTAAATATTCATGTGTTGAATTAGTATATTTCTTTAACATAATAAATTACAACTTTTCATTATGTTTTCTTTATAAGAGTGTATTTAAAGCCTGCAAGTGGGAGAGAAGGGAAGATGAAAATCTTTTATATGCATTTTTTTGGGAAGATTTTTTTTATATGCATTAACTATCGTGTTCAATTAGAACATTAATTATTCTAGAATTAAGAAGCACATATATAGATAACAGTTTAATTATTTATAAGGGATATATTAGTCAAACAACACTTCCAATTAATTTTTTTCTTAAGAGTTGTGTCAAACCTTATCATGACAATTAAAATGGGACGGAGGGAGTAAATAATATTCTCAGCAAAAGAAATGTATCTGATAATATTTAGTATAATTTAATATATGATATGATTATTATTTAATTAATTATAAATTTCTTATAATTTTGATTTAGTGCGGGAGTAAAATGGTAATCCAACTTTGCAACTTTTGAGCTTCCCACTTTAAATGATATACGATATGATGATGTGCAGGTCATAACTTCTGCCAGATGCAGCCAATATGTGCCATTAATTCACTTTCACGAGTAATAAGCATGACTCTATTAGAAACGTTTTACAAATATGACAAATGGCATGAGAGGGGCAAGATTCATACTTGTCGCAAAGCTGAAAGTTCTTGCATTGTTTGCATACCCAACGATTACCGGATACCATTAGAATACAGCAATGAGTACAGGCATGCTGCAAATGGACCATAATAAAGTCTTCCTTCATTGGAGAAATAGTTTCACCAAGCTGCGACAAAAACAAATTTGTAAGGGCCAAAAGAATGTATACATAAAAGGAGATTGACAGTCTAAACATAGGGAAACAAAATAATTTCACAAATAGTCAGTGCTTGATAAGAGCGTAGAAATATATTCATGCGGAGTATCTACAAAGGAAAAGTATTGATAAATGAAACCGTTCAAAAAGCTGCAACACCGTGATGTATCTTTTGATGTACACAACATATATTAAGAGCAAATCAGTCTACAAACATTCATATAGGAAGTAGAAAGAAGATTAGGAGTAAATAAAGTGTTTAAAGGCTAAAATTACTTTTTGCATTACAATTAGATCCTTAGATGTATTTCCAGAAAGATCAGATTACTAAAGATGTATAGATAATAAAATTACTTTGTGCATTAGAAGTATATCCTTGGTAGCATTTCCAGAAAGATCAGATTGACCAGATGCTTTAAGAGCTCTTTTTGATATGGTCTTCTTCATAGGCCCCTTCTTATGATGTTTCCTCCCATCTTCTTCTTGTTGAAGTTGATAAATCATATCCTCCGCTGCACCAGGCCAATAGTCCCCATCAAAGTAGGGAAGGCGAGCTGCAGTGATTTTAGCTTTACATTCGCCCGTAGAGATGAAGAAATGGTCAAATAAATTTGTGAGATCCACAACAATCTTTTCCTTCACAGCTTTTCTTAACATAGATAAATACCTGAATAAAAGAAAGTGAACCCACTCAAGAACATATACCCAAAAAAAAAAACATTAACTCACCATATTAGAAGTTCATCAAAACAGACGGATTGAGACCGAAGACACAGATACCCAAGGATTTGAGATTGAAGGACACATTCTAAAAAAAATGATAACACGTCAAAAATTGTTAAGCTCACCACTCCCTGAGCTTGTCAGATTTTGGAGTTTTCTGGATTTCTGGGTGGCAATATAATATATAATCTTCACCCTTCAGTGGAGGACAAGCCCATATATAGCAACTTGTGAAACCACGCTTTTTGCAATATTCTAAATATCCAATCTGGAATATGATCAAAATATAACAAAGAACAGTATAAGAATCAGTAATACATATAAAGAAATCAACAAACAAAAAAGATGGCAGAAGAAGATCACCAAAATTTCATGGTACACAAATGTGCGAAGAGCCTCGCCAGATAATGCTTTGATCTCTGGCCTGAAATATTTGACAGAATCTAGATACGAGAGATAAACACGGCGATGATTTGGCTGTGCGCATTCAGATCCAAATTCCTGAACATACATGCCAAAGAGGCACACTTCTACACCCTCAATTTTCTGAAATAACAATAACACCTGAAGGATGCAACTTATTAGTCAGCACTCAAACTCTGATCACCTAATTGCAAAGAGAAATGAGCTAAGAAATAACAGAGATCTTACGACCAAATGCTTGACCTAGCATCCTAAGACAATACAATAGAGTGTAACAGTTGCACAAAATTTATCGAGACAATCTCAACTAGTTGATCAATTGATTTATTACATTTATCAAAGAATAATGAATAGAATCAGTCCACCATCTTATTTTCCCAAGACAATCATACAAAAATTAACCTCCCAATCCAACTATTGACTTAGACTTCACTGATGCATAGGCTTCCCCCAAATAATCCCTTCACAACAGAGCTGGAACTATTACAAAGTTCAAGGGTGTTGATGCAAAATTCAGGTCAGCGAAAAATAAATGAATATGGAGGGAACCAAAACAATTTTTTAACCTATATAAGCCTCTTATCAAATTGCACAACACGAACACATAATGAGGCACATATTACAGAGAGGTCTCTCATACCAATGATTATCAAAAACAATTATCTCACAAACCAATAATCTGATCTACTTTAATGTATGAATATCCGGCATAAACATATTTCAATTTACTCCAATCATTGCACCCAAAATATCAACAACAATATGTGACAACTGGATAGCTTTTAAGAGAAACTAGTTACAAAAGTTTCTGAAAAACATTTAGTGCAAAAAAGATGTGTACTGTTAATAGAAAACAATTGTGTTAGGATAAGATGTTTCTGAATTCATTAAATTAGAAGTATAACCAACTATTAGATAAACTTTCAACCAAACCCCTTATAGTATCTGAATGTTATACTATTATCCTTGAAAACATGCATTCATTTAGTACAAAAGCATTTACTATTACTATATAAATATAAGAAAATATATTTTAAAAAACAGACTGAATAATAATTACACTTTGAAGAAAATAAAATAGGATTAAATTAATTCTAAAATGTCATTAACGTACTGCTATCATTGAGACAAGTTTGGCTTGTTTTGGTTTGTTTCAAACAACAAAGACATCCCAACCTTTTATTTTTGCTTGATTCTCTATTCACAACCAAACGACTCTCTTTTGTAGTAGTCGAAGTGTACCTTTGATTTATATGGGAACTCCACAGGATAGTTCTCTTCTTGAAAGACCTCCAGAAACCTTGATTTCACTTCTAACTTCTTGTCTACTGATGACACAACTCTTACAACAAGCCCTTCAGCACCAGGAACCTGGAAAAAAGAAACATACACAGAAGGTTAACCAAACGTACATAAGTGAACAATTGATGACAAACATATCAATAAACAGAACTTAAGAGAAACACCCGAACAAGACATCATTTCCAAGAGGAAACCAATTTTATATTTTATTATGAAAAATTTGAAGCAATTGAGACGGTCCAATCCACAAGCTAATTTATCTCCCTACTGGGTATATGAATGAAAGCTAACATTTGCCTCGGTACTTAATATTCTCTAAGATGAATGCCACATACGAGGTCATCCAAATCTCTAATAGAACACAAAAATGCGAGGAAAAGATATTTTACTCTTTTTTTCTGAAAAAGGAAGACAAGATGTATTACTTATATGTCACTTTTCATTAGAAGGCTGAAGCTGTTCCATAATCTAGACTTGAACATAAGCAACTATTCTGATCAAAGTAGTGAATGAAGCATCCCCCATAAATACTAGTGTGAGTCTTATGAGGTTAAAATGCCAAAATTTGTTATAGCATCAATTTTGTCCTCGGAGCTGTTGTGGACTCTATTATACTGGGGATGGTAACCCCTTGATGATGACTATCAATCAAAACTATATGCCCATTTAAGTATCAAAACCACTGGATATGGTGGCCATCAGTATCAATATATCAGTCTCTTATCTTAAACAATGGAACTTTCAACATTATGTTCTGTAGTGTTCAAAACACAAGCCAATTGACTTACCTCATCATAACTTTTTCCTTCACGTTCTGCTCTTTTTAGTCTATCATCCCTCAAAACCCTATCTAATCGATCCTCAATATGATCACTGAGACATGTGCGAGGCAGATCTTTTGCTCCAAGAACAGCACTCTGTGGTAAGGGCTTACGCTCACCTCTTTCAACCTCAATAATATAGCAATTGGGACAGGTATACTCAGCTTGCCCACCATCATTCCTCCTACCATTGAACAATGCACAAATCTGATGTTGCCAAGCTTCACACTTATCACATTGAACCCACTGCACAAAACAGAAACTTTTATTTTGACAAAAACAATAAAACTATTCAAAATTCAGAACAATGAAGAGAACATTGTGAGCAGCTGAAAAAAAGAGAAGACAAATACCCATTCTTCAGTTTCCTCGTCATTTTTCTTTTTCTCCATCCTCGCCTTCGGAATAGTGGTCCCATCAACATTAATGGTGTCTCCACGAGCCTCATTATAGCATGGAATGCAAAAGTAGTGTCTAGTATCACCAGTTCCAATGGTATAATACATTGCATTTCGTTTAATACGAGCACCACATGGAGTGCAATATATAGGCGGAGGTTCAAAATTTAGCTTCTCAACTGCACATAATTGACATGAATTTTCACTCATCGAATGTTCCATTGCTTGATTTTTTTCTGCTTTTGCTTTGGTCTGTCAAGTAAAAAAGAAATCAAAATATCATTCTTGAAACACCGATCAGAAAATCAAAATAAACGATGTCAGTAGAATATATGCCCCAGATACTCATAATGTTCCAATTTTCTCTACCATGTCCTGATGAAAAGTAAAACTACAACCGAGGTTTAACTATCTTTTAAAACAACAATCATCAACTCATTTTAAATGACATGATAAGAGTTGCAGTAAATGTGTATGTCAGACAACTAACAATAGCATTCAAGACAGACCTGGCCAACCCATTTCCTCAGACCAATAATGTGTTCTCGGACTTGCTCTGGGGTGAATAATTCAGTCATTGATACACCCTTTATCGTAGGCTTCCCAGACTTAGATCCACTGGTGCTTTCAATGGGTGCTGACGTATTTTCCTGTTTGGTCTGATCAATGTCCTTTTCGGTCTTAACATTTTCCTGTTTCACAAGACAAGCTGCATTACTTGATACAACAGAATCACCATCAGGCTTTCGAATGCAGGTACCATCCAAATTGTCATTCCGTATGTCAATACTCCCAGGACTGACTTGCACAGCCTTAGCAGGAATATCCATCATTACGTCAGTGACTTCAGATTTCATTGCCACAGAATTGCCATGCTGTTCAATGAGCTGGGCATTTTGAGTGACATGAGACTCGCTGGCGGTAACTGGCATAAAACAATTTTCAGTTTCCAAGATAAGTAATTGAGAAGGTTGCTCAGTCTTCATGCGCTTAGAAGGATTTACATCTTCTGTTAGAACTGGCATCGAACCCTGCTTGGCAGTCAACCTGGAAGCAATTTCACCGGTATCATAAGATCTACAAGTACCATTAGCAGAATTTGGTATATCAGAATTGCAGCCAGGACGAACAACTTTCTGTTGTGCCCGTATAAATTTCCTGACAGGAATGCAAACAGGACAGTTTAGATCTCTGCAACGTCTATAGTGATTAATTAAGTCCCTTGTTGCAGAGCAACGAGGATATTGACACTCAAAAGTGCTGCATCGTTCCATATGCTTCACAAGTTTTTGAGCTTTTATGCAATTCTTCTCTGCACATTTCCCTTCTGGAGCAGAACATCCACGAGCATGAGTCAAAAACAATAGCCACTTCTGCTGATTGAAATACTGTCGTTCACGAGGAAGGTCATTAAATCTGCAGATGGAGCTGCTTGAGTTATTGGTGGCAACTGCTCTATTACCAACAGGTTGACCGACTGGTGATCTCTCAGAGCATAAATTATTTGGATAAGCTTCCTCTTTCCTCAAAGTTCTCTGACACAACTCCTCTTGTGCATTTTGCTTCTCTGAGAAGCTACCCGGTATTGGACTCCCATCTTGTGACTTGGAATACCATTGACCCTGAAATACTGCATCTGAATAAACCCCATTAGAGAAAAAGTTGAAACGACTCTTAGAATCAATAACAAACTGTTGTGAATTCAACAATTGATGTATTTGTTCTGAAGGCTGAGAAACTGACAAACAAATATCCTGATGACTGGAAGGAGGAGGGAGCAACTGAGTACCTTTAGAATGGTCTTCAATAGAATTTGGCTGAAACTGATTTATGTCGGAGAACTGAAATTGCTCAGCATTGACCCGAGAGTGTTGAGCTTCAACATGATTTCCAGGCTCAGACTTTACCTGAATACCAAGATCAGAAGGTACCTGAGCTTGAGCAAAAGCATTGCTCCTTGACAAAATCTGGTGCTGCTGATTTTGCAGCTTCTGTTGGGGTTGAGGTTGAAGAAGTTGATGTTGCTCCTGGAACTGCTGAGGTAACTGTTGACAATGTTGATGCTGAAAGGAAGATAAATGGTTATCTCCCAGTGAATGCTGGGATTGATAGTTCATCTTTATTGACTGATCAGCTGGTTGAACCTTTATATTTGGCATCTGCCCAGAGGCAGTCAAGTTTGACTGATTGGAAATCAAAGGAGAGTTTTCTTTGGACATGGACTGTAAGGCTACAGCACCCGGATTCTGATTATTCATCACCATTCCCACAGAAGAAACAGGAAGACACAAGTTTCCAGACCCCGAAGTATCAGCATTACTGATACCATATCTATCACCTGTCACTACAAAAAAAAAAGAATAGTTCTCATATATTATTTTTGAAGCTTGAAACAATCAGACTGCAGGAGTTATTTTATCAGCACTTGTTGGAAGTCGGGGTACCTTGCATTAACGGTTGATGCTGTTGATCAAAATGCTGCGGCAAAGACTTTGGGGAGTTCCCATATGTGGTTGCTGATATATAGCCCTCAGATGCTGAACCATTCACCAAGTGTAAATTGTTTCCAATCATTCCAAGTCCCCCTCCATTCAAAGGCCCAGTTGACTGTCCATAGGATCTATTCTGAAACCCTGACCTAATTCCACCACCCACATGGCTGCCAACTGTATGCAGTATGCGGCTGTTTTGAGCAGCAACATGCTGCTTTTGTTGCAGAGGCTGTGAAACAATTGTGGAATCAACACTAGGAAGTGCAGCAATATTACTGGTTGAGTCCAAACTCATGGAAGACTGTGCACTAGTGTTGCAATTTAAATTAGCACCACAACTGGAATTAAACCCAGGAGTGGGGATCATTTGGCTTGTCATTCTTTGCCCACTCATTGATGGTACCAAATTATTCCCACCCGAACTGACCAAGAAATTGGAAGTTGGCTGTTGATATCCATTTGTCAAACACCCTGCAAGGATAAGCCCAAAGTGAAATAAATCCTTGAATAACCTTAAAAATAAGAATACCATCAGCACTAAGCAGCACTAAAAGAAAAGCAAATGTACCACTGGAAGACACATTAGCCATTGGCACGAAGCTTCCAGTGTTGACAGTAGAGGATGCAATGGTACTCCCAGAAGCCATGGAACTGTCAACAGATGATGTTCCAATCAGGGCTGAATTTGCACTTTGTGTCATGCCTGGGGTTGGTATCATTGTACCAATGGAGCCAGAAGAATTAACACGAGGAAATCGCTGGGTATGGTTGTTCATTCGAAGGCTTTTAATCAGGACATGTAACCGGTTCTCCAAAGTTGATAGATTCAAATACTCCTCCTAATAACATGACAAGGAGCAGTCAACAAAAAAAATCAATAGAATGTATTTTCATCATGATACTTTTTGGGAATCTTTTAGCTTTATTAGAGATTCTTATGCTAGTAGGAAATATAGAGAACTTCTAGTACTTCCATTTTAATTTTTGTTTCCTATGATGTTGGCCTGAGATGAATTTAAATGGGGAATAGTAGGATTCACATAGGCGACCCCAACTTGTTTGGGACTGAGGTGTTGTTATCGTTGTCATCGTCTTTTCATCATAGCAGAAAGACGTAAACAACTAAATAAAGAACAGAACTGAAATAGCAAACCTTTGTTGAGGCACTTTTAAACAAGCCTTCCTCCAAGCGTTTAACTATATCCATAACCTTCTTTGGAGGTTTCTCATGGGCTTGCTGCCGCTGCATTAGATACTCATAGCTGAAAAGCAGCGACATGTCAAACTCTCATCAGTTCTCACCATCATAAAACTTATCAGAATTGCAGTAGAATCAATTTCAAAAATAGTACTTAAAAGATTACAAGTGGATTTAGAAGAAAGAATAACAACACAGACAAGCATCTGTTGGGAACTTGGGATAAGCTTAGCAGAGGAAACATGAAATTAATGAACATTTAGCCAGAAAACAGAACTCTTTACTTGGCACACAGAATATCCAGCCACTAAATGAATCGTGGAGTCATTAGAAGCATCTAAATGATGTAAGAAAATAAAAGCTCTTCTCTTTGGCACACAGAAAACCTGCCTACCAAATTATGTACTTCTTCATGTTATCAGCCAATAATTGGGAAAAATGAAAAAATAAACTGATCAATGGTAGCCAAGAATTGAATAAAATAAGCATACACCAAAAAGGGCTGACCATACCACCAGAACAGAAAACGTAAATTTACATGCATTCTAAAAGGGCTAGAACCTCCCAAAATCCATGAATCAACACAGTATATCTCATGCAAGCAGATAGAACCCTCTGCAAACTTAAGTAGTCCATGATCAGTGCCTCAACATTCTCTCCTCCATCCTTCTTTCATTGTTGTATTTGAATAGGAAACACCATACTCTACTTATCTGAAGTTAAAGATTCACCCTAGGAAGGATCTCACAACCAACAATTAAAATTTTACACTAACCTAAGAGAACAGCTTGCATTGAGGCACCTCTCAAAATGTAGTCTCATAGGTGGAACCAAGCAAATGAATAAGTATCATATCAGTCAAACAATCAATGATGCCTCCTTTGTCTTCCTCTCTACTCGGTCACATTTCATTAAAATAATAAATAAATTGGCTTAAAAGGATGTCCTAAATATAGAAAGTTCTCTACGTATCACCTATCAAAAAAAGAAGGTTCTCTAAGTATCATAGTGATAAATGTCAAATGCCGAAGAATCAACGTGCTTTGTCACTATTGAGAGGCAATACATGGAAAAGCCTAGGCTGATAAATGAACAAGGACTAAAAATGATGTTGAGGGAAAAAAATGTCTACAATGCAGATACAAAAGTTAATAGGACATACATTTCTCATATGACCTCTTGACAAATTCTACAATAAAACAATAGTTTGTTCTGAAGGTGAAGGAAAGCTATTTATAAGATATGGCTCATCAACTTTGATAAATTAGTCTTCACGGTATTAATAAGTTGGTCACTGACGGCTTGTTACTTTAATTTATCTACAACACCCAACTACACACCCCTCCCTGCCAAAGGCTACACAATAATGGAAGGAAGAAAGCACCTTGGAGACATTTTAATGGATGCAAAGAACATACTTTCTTACATCTTATTTGATATAAAATGACGAGCTTTCGAGAACTCAGGCTCCATATTTGGCACATTACTATGGACAACAGAATTTTGCATCTGCATAGAGAAAGGATTTCCACTCTGCTGGGGTAGCCCAGGCAGAGCAGTGCCACTTTGATTTGGAACCTGCCCTGAGATCTGCCCTGACATATGCTGCAAATTCATTTTTATCTTGTATCCTTCCAAAAAACACACACTTCATAGCACAGACTATAAGCATTCCATCAAATAGATGTGAATCCCATGCATGGTAAGCTGGGTGGGCATATATTCATCCAACCATTTTGCCGTGAAATAAGTTTAGAGTATCTCTAATACTGCAGTCAAAACAATACCAGGAAACAAGTTAAAGAGTGGTTTGCCTGATTGGTCATTGCATATATAAGTGCACGAGGTAACAAGAAAATCAAATAACCATAATACATTAGTACACATTGAATCTATATAAGTGGTGCTCAGAATCCAAAAGGAGCTTGCTAATTAGACAAAATAAATGTGAAAAGTCCTTAAGAAAAAAAGACTGTTGACATAAAATGATACATGAAAAGAATGACACTAGTGACGAATATTGAATCCTCGACTCTACATTAAAAAAATGAGCGGCTTTTTCTCCTCAATTCAGTTTGGAAAAGAAATATATAGGTCATAAGAACAAAGTACATTCTTTTCAATTGCATTTGCATTTTCAGGCCCATGGATCAACAAAATACACTCATCTATTCATGAAGCTAATATTACACTCGCCGAATCTACTTGACTGAGATCCTAACATTTCAGATTGACCTCAAACAGACACCAAAATGAAAAGATCAAGGGAACAAGCTCCAACAATTAAAGACATGTTAAACCATTTTATTTTTCTATATTAACCAAATTTAAGGTTTAGAAATTAACAAATACATTCTTTTCTGATCACACTGCATTTTCAGCCTCATTGATCAACAAAATACATTCATCTATTCGTGAAGCCAATATTACAATCCCTTACTTGATTGGGTTCCTAACATTTCCAGCTTGACCTCAGCCAGACTCCAAAAAGAAACGAACATGAACCAAGCTAAATCAACTATCAACTAACAACGAAAACAACATATGCAGTGAAACCCCACAAGTGAGGTCTGCAAAGGATAGAATTTCCAAAGGACTCTCAACTCGAGTAAAGCTAGCTCCACCAACTAAATATATGTTAAACCATTTTACTTTTAAATGTCAAAAACCCACTTTTTAAGTAAAATCATTACCTGAATAGACACAAAGAGCGAGTTTCTCAGTAAGGATACCAAAAGCCCCAATTTTCCCAGCTCAAATATGCACATAAATCCAAACGCAAACACATAATCTTCGAATTTTCAATTACATTACGACAATTAACGTATTGAGTCTTCGAATTTCATAAAACATAACCAAACATTCGCTAGAATTCACCTTAGATTTATAATGTTCGATTGCAGCCGCTTCTAGCGCAGAAGAGAATAAAATTAGTCAAAATTGACAAGCCTTAGAGATCAACCGCGATAGGAGATGTTTCGACGGAGACGGCGGTGACGGCGGCGACGGTGGCGGTGGAGGTAGGCTGGCCGAAGTTCCGATGAGGTAAGATGGCGATAACCAAAAAGAGACTTGAGAATCGGGAGACGATAGAGTCAAAGGGTGGAATTGGAAAGCTTCGGGTACGGAAGGATCGTATATATATGGGGTAAAAGAGTAATTTGACTAATGGCATTTTTGCCCCTTTTAACAATTTTTTAATGCTAAATTACTTAAAATTTGGATTAATTAATTATTATTGGCATGTAGATAATAAATTAAATTTTTTAAATTCTTTTGATACACTTTTTAAATATGAATAATATATTTAATAATTTAGTTTGTTTTATCAATATTTCGTATAAATCATTTATAATCAATTATTTTTTCTTAATAATTACATCAGACACATTAATAAATGTATGATATGTGTTATGATTCAAAGAAAGAACATAAAAGAATTCTACACTAATGCGTTTTATTTTCTCAGCTTCAGTACTTGCCTCTCCATTATAATCGCCTTCTTCGAACAAGTGTTGGTATTATTTATTAATTTCTATTATGACAAATTTTAGGTCCAAGCTTAATCCTAAAATTACAAAGTTATAAATGATATTCTTTAAATTTTACAAAAAATAATTAATGCATTCATTTTGACAAGTTTAAATACTTTAGCTACAAACTTATTTTTTTCGATCACAAAACATCACAAATAAATTTTAAAAAGTAAGAAAAAACTTGTTGAATTTCAAGATTGAGTATTTTGAGATTTTTCACATATATATTTAGAGAAGGAAAGAATGAATTGAAATATGAAAAAAGAAAAAAGAGCAAAGAAGAAAACTAAAATTTTCTTTTCTTTTTCTCTTTTTTATCATCTTCTTCCTTTTCTTTTTTTTTCCCACCCTATGTTTGAAGCTCATATTGGAGCCACAACTAATCTGAATCGTGCACTATAGGGTCATTTGGGGATGACGCTCCAAACAAGATTTTTTTTCCCACCTGAGACTCGAACTTGAAACCTCTGATTAAGGGTGGAACAGTCCCACCACTACACCACAACTCATGTTAATTCTTCATTTCCTTCGTAATATGAAAAGAAAGTGAACTAAAAAAACAGATCTCCAAATTCAACCCTATAAAAAATGAATTTTTTAGAACTTTTTTCCTCTTTCTTGTGATAAATATTTCTACTAACAATGAAAATTTCTTGGAAACATTACAGTCTTAACCAAAAAAATGCCTTAATTTGATCTTGTTCTTATTACTATATTGAATTTTTTTTTGTTTTCAATTTTTAAAATTTTGATATAATTATATTCTATCTATCTAGCTTCATAATTATCTTCTTCCTAGACCTCCATATGAATGTCAATGATGCGTTTTATATCATTTCAAATTTTACTAAGTCAATCGAAAAAAATTAGTATAAACATGATCAAATACAGCGGAATAATAAAGTTGAAACATACCTTCTCCTATAATTGTTCAAATATTACGAAGAATCGCTTTTGTCCTGCAAATTTTTTAATAAGAAAACAGTAGAAAAAGAAATACTAAAAATCTTCTAGAATATATGTGATTCACTGATCAAGTTACAAATATATTTAAAATAAGTCAAAAAAATTTTAGGGAAAAAATATTAATTGTAGGGACTTCATAAAAAATATGATTTCCCTCTAGAAAATTTTTGAGTATGCATAATTAAAGCATTACTTACTTGAAATAAGGAAAGAAATTTATTATTTTTATCTAATATATGAATCATATTATTTTCTCTAAAAAGAAACTATATTCATATTCTTATAAATAAAATAGGGAAATAAAAATATTTACAAAAAAAAGTAGCTCATATTTTATTTACATAAAAAAATAGCTCCAAATCAATGAAACTATACATGACTATACAATATAGTCATAGAAAGTATACACTGCTATACAATGCATGTTACTTATACATGAACTACACATTAAATATATATTATGATACACAAATGTACACTGACTATATATGTCTATACAATGAGGGTTGAATGCTCAAAATTGTAACAAATAGCCAAAGGTCAGTCGGATGACTACTTTTCGTAATTTAAAAAAAAAAGTGAATTGTTTTTTATGTAAATAATTTTTCTCAACGACTTATGGGTGTAATTATCCCACTAAAATACTCAAAATATTTTAAAGTAGGAAAATACCTCAAAAATTGAAAAGATAAAGATATTAATACGTGAGAATGATCATCAATGATATACTTAGTAAAATAAAAATAATGTATACATGAAATAACATGTATAAATGATACATACATATATCAATAGTGTATGTTGTTTATATCTAAAGTATATTTTTATATGCATATCAGTTAGACGTATGATGTTTTAGAGATAATGATCGTAAAGTATATTAAAATGTGTTGTATGTTCTATAATACAATATATTCAATGAAATTATATGTGTTGATATATCTACGTCGAGCAAACAAATACATTCTCAAACAAAGACAACGTTACAATTTAAAGTTTATTGATTCAAAATTTTAATTCTATTAAGCTACTAAATACTATAATAACTACTTGCACATTTTTAATGAATTTTGATTACTAATACACAAATTGATCCAAAGCTATTGAATTTGTATGTACACTCTAGCTCTACTCCTAATTTCAAGTGAATATATCCAACTTTATATGACTTTAAAATAGTAGCTATTTATGAATCGTAATTAGGTAAATCACGATTATTAACGATGATGATGCTTTAAATTATGGAAAATTAATATAACTAGGCAAACATATGATATGTATTTACATTATACAACTATAATTTGAAAAATTACAATTTATAGCTATAGTTAGGATTTTGTTGTTATAGTTAGGGTTCTGTTGCTATTCTCTCTCGCCTCTCTTCCTCTCTCTCGCTACAATTTTTTGTCAGATATACAATTACTTATGTATATCAGCCGCATATATACAATTATTTTGATAGATATACATATACAATTTGCCTATCTGCCCTCCCTCGATCTCGCTCACCTCTCTCCTCCCTCTCCCAATCTTGCTTGCCTGATATACAAATACATATGTATATTAGTTAAACATATACAATTATTTGACAGATATATACATACAATTTGACAAATATACATATACAATTCGCCTCTCACCTCCCTCTCTTGATCTCGCTCGCCTCTCTCCTCCCCTCTAGGTTATATAGCCGAGGTTATATCATGTAATTATATAAAATATAGCTATTTGACCATATTAAATTTCAAGTCTAGGCTATTTATGAAAATTCCCTTTTTAAGTTATACTTGTTGTTTATGAAATTTTACTGTTCACAAAAAGAGGTTTTTGAGCCCAACAATTTTCTTTGTGAGCTGGTAAATTTTTATTATTGGAGTTATGATGAATATAAATCATATATATGTTTATGATTATGTATGTTATTTGTAATTTTTAATTATTATATTTTATTTTGTGAGTGAAAATAAATAAGACTAATATACATTGATAAAAGATTAAAGAAAAGAAAATACAAGAAGAATTGTATCATAATTCTACTAATAAAGTTTTGGAAAAACTAAGCTCCTTACATTAATGTCCCCGTAATTAATTACAATTAATACCCCTAATTTATCAACTAGTAAAATTTGCGCGTTGACGTCATCACCCAACCTATACAATACTGAATAAGGTATCAATATATCGGCAGAGTGTCGCAGAGAATTAAGCCCAGTCTTAGATGATACCAATATGGTATCAATATACCAATAGAATATCACGGAGGATTAAGCTCAATCCTATATGATACCGATGGAGTATCATAGAGAATATATTTTTTACTAATTCAGAGTACAATAAATAAGATTATGACTTTAATCATTTTCTCTTAATTGTTTCTTATTTATTTCTTAAAAAAGAAGAGTTGAATCCTATATGATATCGATAGGGTATCAAAATATTGATAGAGTATCACAGATAATTAAACTCAGTCCTATATGATACCAATATATTATCAATATGCCGACGGAGTATCACAAAAGAATATATTTTCTACTAATTTATAGTTCAATTTTATTTTTTTAATTATTTCTTAAAAAAGAGCCTAATCCTTGTGATAGGATATCGATAATACCGACAAAGTATTACAGAGGATTAAGCTCGATCCTATATAATATCGGTATAACATCAATATACCGTCATGGTATCAATATATTATCTTATTTACTAAGAAATTTTGAATACTTTATCAAATACTAATAAATATTACTATATTTGAATCTTTTAATTCAAGATTAATACACTCTCCCAATATGTAAATTGTAATAATTAGTGTCTATATATTTAGGTGTTATTTTTTCTAGTTGTTGCCTTCAATATTACTTCAAGATGCATGTCTATATGAAGTTTGTAGATTACTTAGTTGAAAAATACTATTAAAAATTGTGTGGCATGATTAAATATGCTTCAATTTTGTAGTCAATTTAGAATTAGATACACACATTTCTTTTAAAAAATATGATGTTGTAATTTATTGACATTTTTTATTGAAGGGTTAGTGTGTGATAGAATTATAACTAAGTTAAAATATCGTAAAGATTCTTCGATAAAAAGGTCAATCATATCTCGGCCCATTCAAATCTTTAGCATTGAGGGTTGTAGTAGAGTATAATCAAATCATTTCGATAACTCTATACGTGCATTTATCAATAGATACTCATCAAATACATCTTTTGTAAGGTAGTTTTTAAGCATAGTAACAAAATGATTGATATTCACGTATTTTTTTTAGTGATTTCGGTGTAATTTATTTGTGGATTCATATACTAAAATGACATTGAAGATGCAAATTTACTCTCTTTCTAGAATTCCAAGGAAGATGATAATAGAATAGAGACATTTCTTTATTCTGTCAAAATCGTTATGGCGGTCAAGTCATGAACTAGCTTCTTCGTCTTTTTCTATAAGTTGGTGTTCTATATAATCAACATCTCTCTATCATTTCTTTCCTTTGTTATTTTCGCCATTATGAATTCACTTAGTACGAATAATTTTAGCAGAAAAATGCTCATCTTAGTAAGATCGAGTTTCAAAAAGTAGCTTAGTGGCGCACATTAGCAACAAACAAGATGAATTTAGGCATGATTTATTTTCTTTAGCTATTTAATCGCGCGGTTTCTAAAAATGTTAAATTTGATTTTGTCCATAAATTCTCCAATCCAGACGATAAAAAATTGTGTTTTAAATTAATTAGCCAAACACAGAGATCATTTCATTGTTGTTTTGGACATGAGTTATACAAGTATTAAATTCTACATAAGTAACCATATTTGGTAGCTGATTAGAAAATAAGTTTTTCTCGTGTATAAAATTAATACGGTGTTTGATTTGCAATGTAGTCGGTGAATCTATATGTATATCGATATGTATAGTGGAATCGTATTAAATAAAGAGTATGTAATTATTTAAGATTTAACCAATTTGATGAATTACTCCTAAAGGTTGACATCAAACTAGTGCTAGTTCACCTCAAACTAGTGCTAGTTGATGAGAGTTACTTCGGAAACAAAAAAGTAAAAGTCAAAATTTTCTGGGATATTATCTCAATTCCAATAAAATGCAATCGAGTAAAGTATGACTTGACGATCAAACGATGTGTGGATAGAATTCGAAACTCACATAAATTATTCATAGATAAGTTATGATGAATTCTATGAATTTATTTTCTGCATGATAACAGTTGTACAACTAAACTTGTATAACTAATCACTGCATAAAATATATAATACATAATTATCCTCTCATGAATAATTCTTGTACTGTTAATACCTGAATAATCTAATCAACTATCAAACGATCTCAACATATTTCTCACTATTTTTCTTTTTACCTTTTTTAAAAATAAATTAAATTTAAAAATAATATAATACAAAATCCACTAAATAAAGATTGATGAAGAAAGTGCCACCATTTTGCTTGGACGGCCTTAGTCTTCTTTTACTTTGTCTTTAATATGCAAGAAATTTCTACCTAAGAATCACTAATGTAGAAATAGTCCAAGAAAGCAACTATTATTTAATTCAATATATATATTTTTAGAAAAATTTAGGATTAATTCAACATTATTTATTTGTCATATTCACTAAATTTATAGGAGTCAAAATTTATTATTTATATTTTCAAAATATTTTTAAATTTATAAGACTAGAATCAAAATTATTAAGTTCGGATAAATCTCTAAGTTATTATTGACTAGAAAAGTATAACATGTCTAAATTTTAATACTCCTTTAGTTTCAAGTTGTTTTTTGTGATTTTTACTTGAAACATAATTTAACAAAATATTTTGTTTAAAAAAATATTTTTTTTCCTTTTTAGTTTTATATTGTGCTTTCTGAAAATCAGTTTGACTAATTTTCAAAGTTAAATTAGATCAAATTAATTTAATATTTAAAATAAAAATTTTAAAAGTTCAAAAATCAGAAGAAAAGTATTATTAATTGCAATTTTTTACCTATCAATATGGTTGAAAAATGAATTTTAAAATGTTAGTTAAGTTTATATAGCTTGACTCTAAAAATAAAAGTTGTGACAACTAAAAAGGGATGGCAGGAGTATGATCTTAAATTAAAGATATGTCGAATATATCGAAGATCTTTTTAATTTTGTAATTATAAATACATCAAATGAAAAACTAGAACTAAAAACTATCAAAAAATAAATATAAATAAAAATAGGACAGACAAATTAAAATAAAAAAAATACTATTTATTGGAAAATAATAATAATAATTCATTTGTTGACTATGTCCTTGGTGGTCTATCCTTAGTGACTTGGTCACTTCATTTTCATTGATTTTTTTTCTTTAAAATGGAATGGAGTTATCTTAAAGGAAATAATTTTAAAGTTTAAAGAAGTAAAGATTATGATAATTAATGGGATGTTTAAGTCAATTATTAGAGATTACTTGATTTTTAAATGAGTCTTACAGAATATAATAAATAGTCAGAACTTCAATACTAATATCGAATATTGAGTGAGAAATAAAAAAAGAAACAAAAAAAAACTGACCTCATTTAAATTAAGAATCTGAGTTGATATGTAGCCTTTTTGCGACTCAATAAATATATATAGATAATGATTTCTCGATCAACAATCTAATTTATTCACACTCTTCAATTATTTCTAAATTTTTATTTTAATCCTCATTGTATCCAAAAAAACACATTTTTATATTCACTTGAAATTCGAACTTCTATATAAGAAAGGTTGACGTTTTAACTATTTTAAAATCATATTATTATTAATTATGAAGTAACAACATAAGCTTAACATAAAATACTGGTAATTCAATAGTGGACAATTAATAATTATGGTAAGCTTGTAAATTTTACAAGAGGAATCAAAAGTGATAATTGGTCAAATATTATAAGAATTAAAATTATTTTTTAAACCATTACCTCAAATTTAAATGTCTAAAAATTAAAATTTTAAGAAAAGTAGTGACTAGAAGGGCCAAGTCAAATGCTCACATTAATGTAAATGATGACCTAAATAATAATAATAATGATAATGATAATGTTAGGCAACCAACTTATACAAGATAATAATATGATTATCATATTAATAATTAATAAATTAACTAGTGCACTTACCACATACTAGACCTAGTAAAATACATAACATATTAGAATTTTTTATTTTTTTAAAAAATATAGCTATAAAATTTGTTGTTAATATATTACTAC
The DNA here is from genome assembly GCA_038996855.1 of Solanum aculeatissimum. Classification (NCBI taxonomy): domain Eukaryota; kingdom Viridiplantae; phylum Streptophyta; class Magnoliopsida; order Solanales; family Solanaceae; genus Solanum; species Solanum aculeatissimum. The sequence continues at coordinate 14,237 of JBCEWC010000376.1, read as the reverse complement.
TATATATGTCATAGCTGATTTTCTTTAAAACAAAATTTTCTAGGAAAATTTATTTTAAGATTCAAATAGCATGTTTAAATACATTGAAAGGTGAATTGCGTAATTAGACAAACATGTGATATGCATTTATATTATATTACTATAGTTTGAAAAAATTACAATTTATAGCTATAGTTAGAGTTTTATTGCTATTTTCTCTCTTCTCTCCCTCTACAATCTCTTGTCAGATATACAAATGCATATGTATATCAGTAGCATATATACAATTATTTGGCAGATATACATATTCTATTCAATAAATATATATATATATATACAGTTCGTCTTTCTCCACTCTCTACCCTCTCTCACTCACCTATCTCGTCCCTCGTCTCCCAATCTCGCTTGCCAGATATACAAGTATATAGGTATATCAGTTACACATATACAATTATTTGACATATACATACAAATTTGATAAATATATTTATACAATTCACCTCTTTCGACTCTCTCTCGATCTCGCTCGCCTCTCTCCTCTCTCTCTCTATTTCGCTGGCCTCTCTCCTATATTATGTAGCTATAAATCGTAATTTTAGCAGACTATAACTATTTTAACTATTTTTTGCTTTATTATGTTTCAAATATTTGTTCTGTTTGAAAAATCCTCTACTTTAAACGTGTACATTTAGAAAATAAAAACAGAAGATGTGATTGTTTCCTTTTGACATAATTTATGAACAAGTAAAAACCATCTACGTAAATAATGTCATCTTTGTTTTAAAAGGATTTTATTGAGATTCGTCTGGAAATAGAATATCCGTAAGTAAAACGTTTTGAAATTCATGTGCAAAACTTAATTTTATGAGATATATATCCAAAATATTTAATTGTGTTTTAAACATATTTAACGTCCAAATTTAAAACTCATTTAATTAATTTCAATTTTAATCCCTTACCAAACAAAATAAAAGACTAATTCAAAATGTAGTAATTCTCCCAATTGATTTTTTCAACCCTACATTATTATTTTTTCCTTTTTCTTATATATGTTAGAAGACAATTTTCCCCTTTGCATACCTTTTCCTTTTTGCCCTTTTTTTACTCTATGCTATTTTTAAAATATATTTATTTTTCCTTATGTGTCAATCATGTGACATCATTCTTTTAGGATATTGTTTAGTAAATAATCTTATTTATAAATGGGTGCTTATGCTTTTGGGGATGATATTTTTGTGATGAGGGTCTTTCAGAAATAACCTCTCTATCTCTGTGAGATAATGATAAGGTTTGTGTACATCTTACCCACTCCAGACCTCACTTATGAGATTTCATTGGATATGTTGTTGTTGTATAAATCGCTGCTTATCAGGCTGATCGAACAGATAATTTCACTTAATGGTTTATCATATGGTTATCTTATTGGATATCAGTTGTTAAATTTACTAATCCGCTAGTTAACTTGTAAGATATCAGTTGATTTGGTAATGGATTAACAATTATTGGACGGTTATCAGTTGGTGTATTGGCTAATCCCTAATCATTATGATAGTTTTTTTTTCGATGAACACATAGTCATACTAAACAAAAACGATGATTTCTTTTCATTATTTTAAATGCAGTGAGTAGTGAAAGAAAAAATAGTAAAGACAAAGATGAAGAAACGTACTCTAGACTTTAGAGTGATAGAAATTAGAATGGAAATCATTAGAATAAATGTGTTTCTCTATGCCTTTGTCTTTTTTAGGATTTAGTGCGTTTTTTGAGGCAGTATATATATGATTATAAAAAAGTAAATATCTAATTATTCTTATGTCTCATGGTAAAATAGTACATGAGACTAATATACCTAAATAAAAATGTAAATATGATAATTTTAACGAATTAACGGTTTATCTGAAAATTAAATAATCCACCTCTACATCAGTAAATTGTTAATTATTAAATTTTAATCCATTATCTAACAATTTATTTGATAACTCAATATTAATAAGCCAATAAATTAATTTTATGATTGATTTATCGATTACAATTCTATTTCAAATACCCCTACTTTTGATCATAATTTAAAGATTATTCAAAATAAATTAAATTTATATAGAAAATATAGCATAATGTACGATAATTTAATATTTATCAATTTCGTGAGTTATATTACCTTTTAAAATTAAGAACACAATTTAATTGGTGAAATAAAATAGGAGACTTGCATAAACAATCAAATCTTTTATAGTTAATAATATGATTTTGTAGTTATACACGTTTAAAACTCCATCTCGCTCAAATAAATTCACATAAAATAAAATAACGAGAGTATTTTTTTTCCAACTTTTTCTTTGTTTATCCGTACGATACAGAAAATACAAAAAACTAACTGATCTGATAGATTCTTATACGCATCGTGTAGAACTCAATAAAAGAAAGTATACTCTTTTCATGAAATATTTTACTCTGAAAAATCAAACTCAAAAATTTAATTAAGAACAAACTCGTGATCTATCACACCACTAATATTAAACATGCCATACTACGTAAAAATTATCTTTTAATCTTACATTATAATATTAAACATGCCATACTACGTAAAAGATTATACCAACATCAATAGCATACCCAGTGGAATCCCACAGGTGAGATCTATGGAGGGTAAAATATACACAAATCTTACTACTACCTCATAGAGATAGATAGACTGTTTTCGGAAGACCCTCATCTAAAAAATATGAGGCCCCAAATGTAGAAGATACTAGATATGAAAAAGAAATGACTAAAGTGAAAAACAAATGATAATATATAAATACAATAAAAGTAACAAGTATAAGACAAACAATAACAACACAAGATATAAAGACACGAGTACATGACTAGCTAGTCCTACTAACCTACTATAACACAAGGCTAGATATCATCCTACCCCTACTAACCTATTAATCTTCTACCCTAATACGCGATATCCGCTCCTTTCTATCTAAGGTCATGTTCTCGGTGATATGGAGTTGCGTCATATCCTGTCTAATCACCTCTCTCAATATTTTTTCGATCTACCTCTACCACTCCGCGTAACTCCTAAATCCAACCCCAATATTTTTATAACTAAAAATATGAAAATTTTATTTTTAACCAAAATTAGCATATTATCAAATTTTATAATCTTCTTTTGACTTCTTCATATAGTAAAAAAATAAAACCTCACTATTTAAGTCTTACATTTTTTTTTCCAATTTCATTTTTTGTCTATAAATAGTAATCTCCTTCTCTCTCAACCTCTTCACGTATTTTTGCCTTATTAGAATTTGCCATTTCATAAATCTCTTCTCTCTCTTCTTTCTCTCTCTAGCTTCAATGGAGAAAATGGATTCCATCAATTTATCCAAAGCAGAAGCAGAGGCGGAGGCAGAAGAAGGTATAATTTCCGACGAAAACGGTAACGGAAAAGGAAATTGTATAGAAAATGGAATATTAAATTCCGTTGATTCTGAAAAAAATTTGAATTCCGATATTCACGCAGAGAATGAAGGAGAAGGAGCGGAAGATATAAATTCAGCTGTTTCTAGAATCATCGATGATTCAGTTGAGGTAAACGGCGACGTATTAGGTGTAATCAAGCCGCATAGGTTGTTGCCGCAGCCGGAGGTACCTGCCGGAGTAGCGGCTGGTGAAATGAAACGGTCTCAGTCCATGCCGGAGAGTTTTGACATGCCGGCGATCGGGAAGTTCTTTCGTGAGAAGAGTAGTAGCTTATCGTCGGCGATAACGAAGCGGTTGGCGACGATGAGGGATCAGTTTGATGATGAGAAAGTGAAGAAATCGGAATCGCAGCAGGTGACGGAGTTTGACCTTTCCGGGATGAAAGTGATTGTGGAGTTAAAACCTCCGGTGAAGAAGCTCCCCGGAAGAGTGAGTTTCTTCTCGAGATCTAATTGCAGGGATTGCACCGCTGTGAGGTCATTTCTGCGTAAGGAAAACCTAAACTACGTGGAAATTAACGTCGATGTGTATCCTAAAAGAGAGAAGGAATTAATTGAGAGGTCCGGAAGTGCAAATGTGCCGCAGATATTTCTGAATGAGAAGTTGTTAGGTGGATTGGTGGCGTTGAACTCGCTACGCAATAGCGGGATGTTGGAGAAGAAATTAGCGGAAATGTTGGCCGGAAAATGCCCTGAGGATGCACCGGCGCCACCGGTTTACGGTTTTGACGACGACTATGAGGAGCGGAACGACGAAATGGTAGAAATTGTGAGAGTATTGAGGCAAAAGCTCCCGATACAGGACAGAATCATGAGGATGAAAATAGTAAAAAATTGCTTCTCTGGCGGCGAGCTCGTGGAGGTTTTGATCCACCACCTGGACTGCGGCAGGAAAAAGGTATGCTCACTTTCACATAATTACTAAATTAGAATAGAGTAAATTAATATTCTAAATAATTAAATTTAAAAATAGATTAAACTGTTTCTAAAGTACAACAAACAGAAAATTAATTCAAAATCGCAATAACTCAAATTACAGGCAGCTAACGTTCACAACGAATTCTATTATTTTTCTACTAATCTTAACCCGAGACGCAACCATGAAAATGAACGCTAATTCATTTACATTTAAATTTTTTGAAAAGTCTTAATAGTATGACGTTTAATCAGATTATACAATATTTAGGATTTTGAGTATTTTTGGGAACCTATTCCGTGCAGGTATAATGGAAATTAAAAACCACCTTAATATATATTATAGTATTATAGTACGGAGTATATTTTAGATGTATTGTTCACTTAGCCCAAAGAGAATAAGATGGTACGGTGTGCAAGGGTCAACTAAGCTAATTTCTATATATTAAAATATAATTTTATGTTTTGAAACTAAATGTTTGGTACCACGTATGCACAAATAAGATTTTTTATAATAAGAAATAATAACTTTGTAAAAGTTATAGGCAAAGAAAAATAGTTTGACTTTCTAAATGTAGTTGTGCAGTGGTGCCAAACAATGTTTGGGGAATAATTTTTTTTGCCTAGACCAGATATACTATATTTACGACATGGAAGATCCGTTATCCTATCTAAAGTATCAAAAATTTGAGACAGAAACAATGGAAGTGTACTTCGCACCTTATCCGCGATATGATTCTATATAAAAGAATATAATGATAAATGATTAGAGTGTAAGATTATTAGGTAGTCGTACTATATGGTTTTTCTTATCAATGATATTTTAGTTGTTTTGATTTTTTACTTTTTTATTATTACCTATTATGTACTTTATTTCGATTATTACATTATTTGTTGGTGCTATTTAAATTTCCTTTTTATTTTGCCTTTATTTGTAGGGGTAAGATTACATACACATAACTATCCTTAGGTCCCACTTATGCGATTTAACTGGTTGTGTAATTTAACCAGATATATTATTATTGTTGTGATATAAATGTAAGTGAAAATAATCAATTTGATTTTGAACACTTTTACTAAGCATAGTTTTTTTTGACCATCATATGTTCGATATATATTTTGGTCTAACTAGTTTAAATTTATACTAGAAAGTTCTAATTTAAGGGTAAAATATTCCATACGAAAGACAATTCCCTTTTGAGACCTGATGATCCTAGGATCTCTACTCCATAATGATCGGGTAATTTGTGCTTATTTTAAAAATTAAGGCATTCCATGTACTAGTAGCATGAAAATGTTTTTTTCTTTTTTAAAAGTAGATAGCCCATGGTAATCAGTTGTACTAACCCCTGTCAATAGCTTTAAAGTCGCTCAGTTTCTGCCATACCACACGTCTTCCTTGGCCTCACATAGAACTCAGAAAAGCTCCGTCATCCCATGGTCCCGTCAATCTCGTGCGCTGATAATGAGTATATTACCCACAGTCCCACACGCTTTTGAAATTAGTGCAATCAATTGACTTGGAAATTATGCTGTTTAATTAATTTTTTTTTTGAGATAAGGGTAACTTATGCTATTTAATTAATTAATGGAGTCATTATGTTTCTTTAGTCAATTTGACAAGTTATTTGGAAATTGGACGCTTTAAACATTAGCCTTAGCCTCGTCATAATCATAGATGCGTGAATTGATCTTTTCTCCCACGTGCTTAAAGTCATTCCCTGTTTCATTTCCCCAGAAAAATAAAATACCCCCTTGTAATTATTTGGTCTTTTAATTGGAATATTATTGTACAATTTTGTGTTATAATTGGAAAGGAGAGTAAAAGATCGAGAAGGGTTGAAAATAAAATCAACTTGAAACAAATAGAAGGGGTTTTGCTTTATACTTTCTTTTCATAGGTAAAAAGGAACATGAGAACGAAATTAATATTAATATTGCTACTATTTTGTTCTTTTATTTAAAATTCACAATCTATTCACTACGGTCCGAGGAGAGAACGATTTTAGTCCTTTCCTTTTCTCTCCTGTTTTCCCATGAAAAAGTGACAAACTTTTACTTACTCAAAAGAAAAAAGTGACAAACTTTCCCTTTGGATTTGCTTTTTTCTACCTTTGTTTCCAAACATAGGACTAGTTTTTCGAAAAACATGTGTTAGTTTCAAACTTTTTAGTTCTTAAGTCTCAACATATTACATGAATGTGAACATTTTTTCGGGGGACCAATGAGTGTGTCCTAAAAGCTAACAATGAAGAAGAAATAGATGTATGAAAATGGAGTTCAAATTCTAATAGATGCAAAAAATACTAGGTTATTCTTCCCATTATTCCTAGCAAGGAGGTTGCAGGAACATTATCACCCAAGAGTATGGCCTAAAGGTTAAATGATGGATTGAAATGAAATATAGATGACTAGCGTTCAAATTGTAATAACGGTATAAAGAATTTTTCCGGTTGTTTCTTCTCATTTGACTAATCTAGCAGGCAGTTCAGTGGTTTAGTTGAGGCGCGTGCAATCGTTATTGTAAAAAATGAACTGGACACTTTTCTTATATGGCATTTCTTTGTACTCACCTTTTTTTTGCTTCAAATAAAATCATTCTTCCATGATATCCAGTAGAGTAACTTTCTGGTAGCTTGATATTTTAGTAGAGGTGTGTGCAAATTTGTCCGGATGCTATGGTTATTAAAAATGAATGAAATTTTTCTCATGTCATTTCTTGTACTCATTTTCTGCTTCAAGTGTAATTGTCCATCCAGAAGTAACTTTCTGGTGGATAAATTGGATTGGTCTATGTTTCTGATTGTTAGCAGAACTGATTCTGGAGTTCTAGCATCTGTGTAGCTCGGCCTTGAATCCAGTCTACATGAGTTACTCATTACCTGTAATTTGTTGAAAAAGGAAAAGAAAAGGGTAGCACAAGCTTTTGGTATATCAAATTTTTTAAAACAAAACAGAAAAGTTATTTCAAGTTCAATCAAAGCATAGTGCTTAAATAAGTATAACATTGTGGAGACTAGGAAGCATAATGCGAAATGAATTCTAACAGCTTATAATGTTAGAGATTGAGAAGTGTTCATGCAACACTACCAGTGTTTTGCAATGACTTCATCAATTAGCAAAAGACCATTGATTTTTGAAGAATCATTAACATATTTATCTATGATATATCATGGACTCATATTTCGAAGTAATAACTATTTGATATCTAACATAGGCTGTGGAAATTGGCAAGAACCTGGCGAGAAGGCATTTTATCCACCACGTCTTTGGGTAACAACTTGAAAAGGATTTTATGACTGCTGTCCATCAGTATAGATTTGACTCTATTGACAACATGTTTTTATTTAACTGTTTATGCCAGAGAAAATGAATTTGAAGATGGAAAACACTTCTATAGATTCCTTGAACATGAGCCTTTTGTTCCCAAATGCTATAATTTTCGAGGATCCACAAATGACAATGAACCAAAGGATGCTGCTGTGTTAGGCCTAAGGCTGGGCAAAATGATGTCTGCTTTACTTGAGTCTTATGCTTCTGATGATCGGCATCATCTTGATTATATAGGCATCAGCAACAGCGAAGAATTTCGGAGGTACCTGCATTTTATTCTTTTTTGTCAGGAACTGTTAAGTGACTTGTTTTTCAGTGATAATCTCCATCTTAGATTTCCTTAATAAAAAATTCTGTAGTAACTTGAACTGCAGCTAATATTGCTATTTTGGTTTTACTCTTTTCTCACAGCAAACATGTAGCAGATGATGTCTTTTCATTTGCTACTCTTTTCTTTCCTATCTTCATAATCCTAGAAAAATCCTTTCAGGTAGCTTGCAGAATACATTTTACTTTTATCCTTCATATAATCCTTTGGTTGAATAGGACGTCTGTTACTCTATTGTCCACAATGTTGACAACAGGATTTTTGATCTTCTCATTGAACTTTCTCAGTGCCCCATTTTCTCTACTCCTTTGCTTTGCCCATCAGTTCCCAGAGAAAATTTTTAAGAGTCTATTTTAAAGGAGGAAGTATTTTCTGTGATGGGTAAATATTACTTCGACCAAAAGCTGACTTCTTTGTAACATCATCCGGGACATGAAATATGAATATTTCTTTGGAAGGCTTTCCAGATCTAAATCTTAGAAGTGAGCAAAATTTCCTTTCATGTTCATTTTCTTAAGATTGAAGGCTTTCAAAAGGTGCACCAAAGCAGTCTTCCCTATTTCCTTCTCAAGATTGTGGATCCATAGTATTCCAGAATGAATCTCTTGAGTTCGGTCCAGCCACGGTATGTTGGAGATAAATATTGTTAGATGAATCAATAATTATAAACTAAAATGTAAAGTAATAGTTAGAGCTCAGGCTTACCAGATATATTTAGCAGCTTAGCTTGGAAAAATTTGCAGAAGAAGTTCAGGTGGCAAAGATGCATGACCTCAATGCATTCTGGTTACTGCCACTAATGAATGATATGGGGCTTTTTCGACTGAATAATGTTTTGGAAGAGTAGACCATTACACTAAGCATTCTTTATCAGTGGAAACTGATTTGCTTTAGTTGCTAGATGTATAGAAGACTTATTACTAAAGAACAAAACACTATCTATGATGAGACTTATTACTATAGGGAAAAACACCATCTATGATGACTTATTAAAGTAAAACAGCAGACTACATCCTATGTACTGATATGTCCTGAAAACAGCTTACCCACTTGATGTTCATTTCCAGTTAGTGTCCATATTTATGATGTCTAGATGGAGTTACGCTTCTAGCCTTTCTTCCAACGAGCTATCCAGATTTTGTGGAATATAAGAGAACGGTGATCCGAGCAGGCCATATTTCAAATTTCAACTTTAGTGTATTCTCAAATCAAGTTTAATGCAATGCGCCATACGAAATCTTTATACAAAATAGAAATTGCAGAACTTGCATACTTAGGTCTCTGTTGTTTATCAGGCTCTTATTGAGAATATCTTAGTACCTAGTATAGTGTTAATGACATTAGCTGCAGCAGATAACTAAAGAGATCTGAGTACAGCATCAGTAAAATTCAAGCAAAGAGGTTGCTATGGATGCCAAAGGATCATATCAGAAAGAGGTTGAAGAACAGTTTCTTATCCCGCCCACACTCAACTAGAAATATACCTATGTGCCTTAGCTTTAAATGTCTCCTCCCACACCATAGGCAATAAGATGGAATCTCAACCTCCCAGAAATCTTTTCTCCTATATATCTCTTGATATCATTGACTGAAATATGTCCCAAATTGCAGCATACCATATCTCTAATTCTGACGCATGCCTTCCATAAGCTAATGGCTTCCCATTTAAACCCTTATAACCATTGTGCCTCATCTCTAGTTCACCATAAATCATTCAAGTGTTTTCTCAACCAGGTGCACCACCTTTTCTATAAGGACTGGAAAGCTTGCCCTAGGAGTTTGTACGAAAAGTAGTTAAGTATTCCATGTCTGTAGCTGTTATATACCTGTCAGTACAGGTGAGCTGCTTATTTTCCTGCCTCGTTTCTACTATAAACACTTCCTGCATTAAGACTGTCAGCAGAAGAGAACTTGGTCTGAAGATGCTGGATCTACTTAACAAATAAAGATGAATTCTAAAAGAAGCCTTACGGCCCTGCGCTGGAAGAAACTTCTAACTATACAAGGCCCTTTTTATTACTTATTTCCGGTGCATATTCACAACTCCTCCATCCCAAAGATGGATCCTTACTGAACTTGTATTAGAAGAACATTACCAGCAAGTCCCCTAATCTTTATATAGCATACTGGTTCAAATTTAGAGGAGGTGAAACCATCTGCTGGAATATCTTAATCATCATTACTTCTCAAACATTATTACAAGTGTTTGTACCTTCGATATAACATAATTAGTCAGGTTTAATATGCTGAAAATCAAACTCTTAATACATTCAAAGTCAACTTCCTACGGATAGTAATGGAAGATCTCTTTGGAATTCATCTCTTGACAGACAGACACCCAGTACATCTCTATGTATTTGACCGGAAAGAAAGCTAATCCATCCTTTTTCTTTTGTTGGTTTGACAGTCCATTTCTTTAACTAAACACAAACCCAGACCTTTATATAAGACGGTGGGTTTGTATGATATCTAATCTTTCTGCTGTCCCATAAATGCAGATATACAAATCTGGTTCAGGATCTCCACAGGGTGAACCTCCTCAATCTTTCAGCAGACGAGAAGCTAGCCTTCTTTCTGAATTTGTATAATGCTATGGTCATTCATGCCGTGATCAGGGTTGGTCATCCTGGGGACATGATTGATAGAAGAGCGTTTTTCTCTGAGTTCCAGTACTTAGTAGGTGGTTATTCCTATTCCCTATCAGGGCTAAAGGATGGCATACTAAGAAGCAATCGAAGAGCTCCTTTATCACTGATGAGACCCTTCCCTGGTGGAGACAGGCGTCTGGAGGTACATATCCCTCCCCTGTTTCTTATTTTCTATAACTACTGTTGCAACCATTTAATTGTTTACCTTTTATACTAAACATGTATGGTGTTTCAGTCATTCGAAGTTTTGATGGACATGATGGAGTCAATTTGAGCATTTTGTTCTATACTTTATATTCATTTTTTCCCGTTCACTTTACTGACAATTTCTTTAGACAATTTAGTCAATGTTTTCATTGCTTAAAATGTAGCAGCTCAAGTTACATCCTGATGTCAGTTTAAGTAGTCATTTGAGTGCTTCTTCAGTTAAAATAAAAAAAGAGTCGTTGACGTTGAAGTTAAAAGAAAGCTGCTACTGTTTGTCTTGTTAAATCCACATTATCTTTCTAATTTTGTATCAACATAATTCCCATCTGCAGTTGTCATTTCAGAAAGTTAATCCGTTAATCCATTTTGGACTGTGCAATGCAACGAGATCAAGTCCAGCAGTAAGATTTTTCACACCTCAAAGCATTGAGTCTGAACTAAGATATGCTGCAAGAGAGTATTTCCAGAGGGATGATGCAATGCAAGTGGATTTGGCCAAGAGGACTGTCTACCTTAATCGAATTATCAAGTGGTAAAGTTCTTCTGATAATTTCCTTTTCGTCCCTAAGATTTAAGAAAAACGCATGCTCTTTTTAACCACAAACGCTGTGCATGTCAAGTACTCCTCCATCCTTTGCTTAGAGGTCTCCAGTTCAAGCCCTCAGAATGAAATCAATCACCTTGTAAATTTGATTTATGCTTGACAAACTAGCCAAGGGTCTATCAGAAACAACTTATTTACCCCCACACAGTATCCTACCCTTCCTAGACTCCACTTGTGGGATCACACTAGGTATATTGTTGCTTGACAAACTAGTTCAAGAGACTGTATTAACTTAAACCTGCCCTGTCCAGTCCCATCGCCATTCCTAAAGAATCTTATACGTCCCACATATTCACTTTGCAGGTACAATGCTGATTTTGGACAGGAAAAGGAAATACTGAAGTGGATTACAGGTTACTTAGATGCAACAAAAGCAGGTCTTTTGACACATCTTATGGTTGATGGTGGACCTGTTCATGTTGTTTATTCAGGTTTTGATTGGTCTCTAAATGCTTGACCAAATTACTTGCAGCTACAATAGGTAACTCTTAAGGTGAACATTTTAGTTTTTTCTTTCCTTATACCCCCCTCATTGTTTTAGTATCAATCTCTCAATATCTCACAAAGATAAGGGCATTGTTGATTGATTGTCCACATCCTAGTATAGTTAAAAATTTGTGTATAGCAAGTGCTTGTTAATGAATTGCAGGTTTGGAATGAGTTCTTTTTCCTTTTAACCACTAAAATAGATAGTGCATTACTCATAACAATCAGTAGACGCGATTCACTATCTCTCTATTTACACAAGTCGGGATGATCAATTAGAAATATAGGGAGAGGAAAAGAGACTAAAAAAGGTATACGATAAATTACGTCAGAGATTTTATGGAGATGCTTGGAGTCTAAAGAGGGTGTATTTGTTCCATTCATTGGAATGATTAAAGAGGAAGCCAAGACATTTAAGATGTGGTTATATCAAGAATCAATTCTCAGCTTGTTTTTATTATTTTTGATAATGGGTGAACTGACGCGACATATTCAAGAGAAAATACCATGATATATGATGAACCATGCCATAGAATTAAGGATTAATTAGAGGTTTGAAAATAGACCCTAGAGTCCACATACTCATAAGTTGAGCATGAATAAAATAGATTATATGGAGTCACTAAAAAAAACTATTTTGAGGTTGGAATTGAATTACTATTTTAAAAAAATAAAATTGACCTTCGAAGTTCAATTTTTTTAGCACCGAATATCACGAAAATACAAACCAACCCGAGGTCTGTCTTTTTCTGGAAAATAAAATAAAATTTGAAGTCGGATTTTAATTATTTTTTTCACAAAAATCAACCTTTTGCAATTTCTTTTTATAAAATCTCGGGAAGTCGGTCTTTTCATGAAATATAAATTTAAAAATGGGGAAATTACATGTATATACAAAAAAAAAAAAAGTAGTCCATGTTTTATTTACATAAAAAATAGTCCCAAATCAGCGAAACTATACATGACTATACAATATAATTAGAAAAAGTATACACTGTTATACAATGTATATTACTTATACCTGAGCTATACACCAAATATACATTATGATACACAAATATACACTAACTAAACATGCCTATACAAAGGTTAGTCGGATGACTACTTTTCATAATTAAAAAAATGAATTATTTTTTGTGTAAATATTTTTTCTCAGTAGCTTGTGGGTGTAATTATTCCTTTTTAAAAAAATACAAATAAAAATTAATGAATATTTTTAAAAAAGAGCAAACATTTGAAACATAACTAAAATAGTTACAGTTTGCTAAAACTATGATTTATAGGTGCATATTATAAGAGAGAGACGAGAGAGATCAAGAAAGGAATGTGAGATCAAGAAGAGAGTCGAATTGTATATATATATTTGTCAAATTATATGTGTACATCTGTCAAATAATTGTATATATATAACTGATATACATATATATTTGTATATCTGAAAATGAAATTCAAAAAGAGATGAGAGATACGAACGAGATCGAGAGAAAAAGGAGAGAAGGTAAAGAGCGGAGAAAAGCTAAAATTTTACTTATCATACTTCACTTATAAAATTTTAATTATTATTATTATTTAATTCTTCCCTTTTTTTCCCCACAAAATTAGTACTGTTTATGATATGATCTATCATCTCTGACTAAATAGTACTACTGTCATTTAAAGGTAGATAGACCGCCGTTTACCAAATTGGGCTGACTTTTGGTACTTCTTTTTTCACAAATCATCGTAATTTCTTTTAAAAAAACTATATTAAAGTATTTATTATTTTAAATAAAAATTATTCTTAGTACTAGTAATTATTTTTATGATAAATATATAAATAAAACAATATTTATTGAACATAGATTATTACTCCCTCTGTCCATCTTTACTTGGCCCTTATAATATTTTAGGATATCCAACAATATTTGTCCAGTTTATGAAATTAAGAGATATTTCTACACTTAGTTCCTAATTTACCCTTGTCATTAATTATAGCTATTTTCCTATTACATTTTTCAATACATTGCATTAATTATATTCAAAGGGTGATTTGGTAAAATTACCCCTATTATTTACTACTTCTTAATCCCTGTGCCAAGTCAATAGGGGTCAAGTAAAATTGAACGGAGGGAGTATTATTTGTGTTGCTGGATAACTAATCCCAAAAAGGATAACACATTCATGAAATTCCTCATTCACTATTTGACCTCACCGCTCAAATATCCTCAAAGGGCAACATTGAATCATCACCTTACTCAATCTTTTCTAATCATTGAACATTTTGAATCTAA
>JBCEWC010000375.1:0-60100 GCA_038996855.1 Solanum aculeatissimum | reverse complement strand
ATGAAACTTGTGATGAATGAGCTTGATCCTTATGTTGTTGATCTATAAATATTGGTGTGGATATTGAGCTATATGCTATGTACATTGTGAATTGTTAGGTTAAGATGAGTTTTATGCAAGTTGTAGTTGTGGAGGTTTGGTTGGAGAGTTAGGAGTACCCGTATTCTATATTACTTGACTTTGCGTTTAGGAGCTCACTTGTTGAGTACCGTGTATTTGGTACTCACCCCTTGCTTCTACATATTTGTAGGTTATGCGCTCGGATCTTTACTCTTTCTTCTCTTTTTATCCAAGGCTTTCTATGGAGATTAGTGAGGTAGCTATCTGTCATTTCAGTGAGTCCTCCTTCTCCTATTTATGATTTTGTTCTACTTTAGAAACAACATCATTTGAGACTTATATTTTTCTTTCAAATCTATTATAACACATTAGAGGCTTGTGCACGTGACAACCAGATTTTGGGAATTTTTAATTAAGTTGACTTATTATCCGCAGTTAAACCTTTATTTTTAATTATTTCTTTTGCACTTTGTTATTGTAATTGGGTTTTTGGCTGACTTGTCTTAGTGGGATAAGACGAGTGTCATCACGCCTATTTTTGGATCGTGACATTTTATCCTTAATTAAAGAAGTTTTACACAATAAAAAAAAATAAGAGCCTGTTTGGAAAGTCACCCTGATATTGAATTTTGTGTAATTTGATGTAATTATATTGTCTGACATGTTTGGTTGGGCAGTGAATTACTTTGTCAGTAGATAATTTAGTATAATTAGTAGGGTGTAATTTCACTCTTCCATTCACAAGGAGAGGTTGTTAATTACAGGTAATTACATGGTGTAATTACATGTTGATTACTTTTAAATTTCTTTCTTTTATTTTTATTTTTTTGTTTTAATTTATTTTTTATTTTTATTATTTTAATTTTTTTAAATACATGTTATTTTATAATACTTATGTTTTATTTCATTCTCATTCTCAACACTTACTTCATATGATTCCATGCAATTTTTTATTTATTTAATCTATGTTTAATTTTTTCGCTAGTATGATTTTATTAGTATTCTAATTTTTAAATTAAAGCTGAATTCATTTTTTAATAAACTTATAAACTTACGTTTTCTTTAAATCATATTTATGTACGTTATATTGAAATTTGACATAAGAATATTATGTTAAATTTTTTGTTTTGAATTTAGAACTTCTGTTATATTTTTAATTTTATTTGTATTAATAGTATGTGATTACATTAAAATCTATTTATTTTTTAGTTAGTTTTGATAGATTATTATTTTTTGGCAAATACTTTAATAATTTTGCTATGACATTATATTTGTTAGATCTATATTTTTGTCAAACATTGCATTTCATTGTTTGTATAAAACTTGTACTTATAGCTTTTATGATTCATTTAATTAAAAAATATATTAATTTGAAAAATATAAATTGATTTGTTTTTTGCAATATTAATTAAGAACATATGCTTATTAAATAATATACTTCCAAAAGTGAATATCTCTTAAATACTTAATTTTTATATATTTTTATTTGTCTAATATAAGTTTTTAATTTTAGATGATCAACTTTTGTTTTTAAAAGTTAATATAATCTTGTATTGCGCTTATGCAATCAAACAGCACACTTATAATTATAGTGTAATTACATTGTGGCAAACAAACAAGACATGACAATTATTAGGTTGTATAATTATACCAATTTCAATTACCAAGTGATTTTCCAAACCGACCCTAAAAGTTACTATCTCTTTCAAGGTATTTATTAAGAGCAAATTAACATACATTTTATTTCCTAGGAATGAATTAAGAGAGGGAGTACTTGTTACGATTCTAGTTGGGCCAAATTGCCATACTGTGCAGCATTTGAAATGGCTCACTACAAGTAAAAGCTCTAACGTCACTATGCCAGCTCCTACAGCATTAACGACAAAAACTACCGCACTTATTCCAAGGAAAACTGTCATGAGCAAGCTTCATATTAGAGTGCATGTGCATCATCTATAATCGTGTCCAGCAGCGTGCTTTTTAGATCGACCTATATTTATGCTTATGCACTATAAGTTCTCAAAATTCCTCTGCAGTTAAAAGCTGTCAAAAATATATAAACCAAAAGGGATGATACTCCAGATGTGCCCAAATGAAAGCAATCAGGTACATGAGCAATGGCCAATGACGTGCTCGCAGAACCAAATCTCAAACTGCAAGCAACTAAACACCAGACAACAAATTCCTATCCAATGCCATATGAACATAGCTGCCAATCCACAGACCCTGAGCCGCAAGCTATATTCATTTTCCCAGTCTAAACCTATTTCAGGTACAATATAACAATCCAATTTCAATCTGTATCCCAAGAATAAAACTAATTAATGAGCAGACTTCGGCCCATGATATTCATCAATGCCTTCTTTCTAAAGCCATCAAAATACATTCATCTTAATCTTAATCACTCACCATTCTCGATCCATTAACTTAGTAAAAAGGTACACTCTGATAACAAAAAGATTAAGCTCTTTATTGTTCATCTTTTGAGTTCAGAGATATTGGTCCAACAGTAACTTTGTCATGGTAATATCACACAACTAGATAAAAAGTGTCCGTAAAAACCCTCACTGATCCTTCATCATAGTATAACTTGAGTTTATGGGATCATTTTCTTTTGAAATAATCACGCAGCAGACCTCCACTAGTCCAGCAAATTTTGAAAAGAAACCACTAGATAATATTACACGCTGACACCAGAAATAAAAAGATCTAAGTTTGCTGTATATAGCTCAAATTCTCTTGCATCAAAGAGGCACATCTGTCTCTTTTCCCAATTAAAATCCAAGATGTTCCAGAGCAATACAACCTCTAATGCTAAATTCTCTAGCCCTACATATACAAAGTAACAGATAACTCCATCTCTCCAAGGGGCATGTCAATGCAAAGGGCTTCCACATTAACACATCCAACTGCAGGCGCTTTTGTCAATTCAATCTGTACCATAAATAAGATGGTGGGTAACCAAATGCACCACATCTCCAAACACAGCTCTTGCAGAAAAGAAAGTAATACAACCCTTCTCCACGCTTCAATAAATGGGGGACGAGGGTGTATATAGGATACTCAGCTTTAAGAGCATGACTGTCAAATAAACCACAAATGGCCGGTAACAAGAAGTGACATACCTTAGTAGTAAGATCCAGAACCACCACTTCCCATATAACCACTGCCACCCATACCGCGACTAGAATAAACCGAGGAGCCGACCTGAATATTCATCAGAGAAGAACAGGAACAACACAATTATCATCAGATAAAACACTAAATCTTCCAATAGATATCAACAAAGTAGAAGCATACATCTCCGCCACGAGACATGTAATCACCACCATAGCTGGACGAATACATTCCACCTACATCACTTCCCCCATAGGAGCCTAAAAACCAAAACAAAAATTAAGACAGCTTTCTCTGAACATACATATAACAACAATTGTTAAGAAAAAATAACAAGATTTTGCAATGAACAGAACATACCTCCACCATAGCCCATACCCTGACGACTGTTGTACATCCCATGAGAATCTTGCCTAGAAATGGAGCTCCTGTTGCTGCCATACCCAAGATTTGATCTCCCAAGTCTACTAATATGTACATCAGGCAAGTCAATTAATATAGAACCAAAGATCACAAAAAAGAAAAATGACTGAACAATAATTGCAAGGCACCTGTCACCGTATGCATCTCCATACTGGGAGCCACTTCCACTGCCTAGTTCATAATCTAAACGAGCACGTGAATGCCGCACTCCTGCCTCAGCATAGTGCGGATGAACATCATCCTGGCATGTACAGGAGACGTGTAATTAGTTCATATCTTCTTGGCCAACAACATACCCAATGAAATCCCATAAGTGGGTCATATCGTCATAGGCAATCAAGAAAATATCTAAGCATAATATATGGTGAAGATAACTCACCACTGCACTGTATGGACGTTTCGAACCAGACACAGAATCATATTCACGACCACGTCCCTCACGGTAAGATGGAGGGGGTCTTTCAAACCGTTGCCCATATCCATCATCAACATAAGCTCTCCTTGCTGCAGAAGTACCTCTAGGTAATTCAGGGTAACCAGAACCACGCGAAGAATATTCATCCCTATAGGATGCACGTCTATCAGAATGAACCCTTGATGGATACTCAGCTACTGCCCTGCTTCTAGGAGGAGAGATTTCCTCGCGCCGTCCATACTCCCTCTTCAAGTTACTCTTTGGATATGAGGAAACTGCAATTGGTCATTAGTCATCTGGTCATTTATAAAATAAAGTAATTTTGAACCAGTCGATTCTAACAAAAGACGGAAATCACACCATACCAGGTGGTCTCCGGTCATATGACCTCCTAGGTGGTGAAGCCATGGATCGGCCCCTAGGAGGCAAAGCCATCACTGCATGTCTATCTCTCAATGCTGCAGGTCGTTTGAAACCACGACCAACCAGAGGAGGCACACGCGTACTAACTCTAGTCCCTCGAATAGAGCGACTATATGGCATTGTACGACCCCAAGGGGCATGGGAACCACGCATAGGCATACGCCAAGGTCGGAACTCTCCTCGTCCACCATATTTCCCTCTACCCATATGAGGGGGTCTTGATAGTCTGACCCTTACTTTAACCTGAAATATACAACAATAAGAAACCACTCACAAAGATTCACATATAGTCAGAGACACTTAAAGACAGTAAGAGGACCTTGTTATCTCCTACACCCAATTCCTCATTATTAATGCTTTTAGCACACGTAACTGCAGCCTCATGAGTGTCAAAGGTGACGAATCCAAAGTCCTTTCTCTTAGCTGAAGGCCTATTTCTGGCAAGCTCAACTTTTCTAATCTTTCCATATTCTTTAAGAAGCTCCCTTACATGGTCCTCATTCCAGGATACAGCAAGACCATCAATAAATACTGTTTTAACCTGAACTCAAGAAATATTCCCCCATAGTTAAATCTTGATTTATCTCAAAAAAGAAAAAAAGAAACAAGAACATAGCCGGGGTAATCCCACAGCCACAATTGGGGACCGGGGAGGGTATGAAGACCTCACACCTACCTTGTGAAGGCAGAGAGGATGTTTTCAAAAGACCCTCCGCTCAAGTAAAAACGTTCTAAGCAGTTACAAAAAAGAAAAAGCCATGATAAAAATAATAGAAAAAAGAATAGTACCAACAGCATATATGCAAACTGAAGCAAGGAAAACAACAGGCAGTAAAAAATCGCAGAATAAGATGATAGAAAGTAATATTACGAGAAAAACTAAATGATCCACTACCTAACCTCCTAAGGATTATATCCTCGGTGAACTGCAGGTGTGTCATATCTTGTCTAATCAATCAGCTCAACCCAATACTTCTTTGACCTACCTATAACTCTCCTCACACCCACCCCCACCATAGCCAACCTCTCTCACACCTCATCCGCAGTCAAATAACAAATGGCTGCCTGGCAATTGACTCAAAAGACTCCAAATGCAAGCAACAAAGTCATCAGAAAAGAACTAATACAGAGGGAAAATAACCAAACTACCCAGATGAAAAATCAATCGAAGGGGAGAGACGAAATTTAAACAGCTAGCACCTATCCATAAATTTAACTGATTGAGAATGGAAAATCTAAAATACACACACTGTCCTTACTTATTCTTCTATTCTTCACAGTAGAAGAGACTAAACGAGCCAGGATAAAGAGTAAACAATTAAAGGACAATGTAAGCAGGGAGACTATGTAAGCAGGTATAGAAAACAAACCATTGAATTATATTCAAGAACAAAATTTTACTCAGAAGACAACTGTGAAATATTTGGTTACCTCCAAATAAGCTAAGGAGCGTCAAACACCACAACAAAAGCCTCCATTTGGCAATATACTATAACCCTACGTATCCAGATCCGTAGTCCCTGTTTTTTAAAACATAGATATAGGTTCAGAGAGTTTACCTGTGACATAATTTCATCCCCAGGATCAATGAACGAATCCTCAAAAGAAACCTTTGCAGGCCTATCAACTCCAAATACAACATCTCTCTTGTGTAACCGCTTAAAAGCATCCATGGCCTCAGAACGTGAAGAGAACTCCAAGAAAGCAAAACCTCGATTCATTCCCTCATTATTAGTGTCTTCAACCAATGTCAAATCCTCAACATTGTCAACACCATAATGCTTCAGCTTGTCTTTTAACTGGAGAGAAAGTAAACATCAATGACTAGTTAATCAGCTCTTCATAAGAGAGAGTATCATGTTTGTTGACAATATGGATCTGTCTAAGCTACTTACAGCTTCTTTGGTCCAGGTCTTGCATATATTACCCAAAAACAGAGTATCATTGTCTTGACTTGGAGAAACACCACACTTTTTGCCATTGACCTGGAAATTCCATTGTCAGGAAAATACCTTCTGCGAGGAATTAAAATCAGTCACATGAAAACCACAGAACAAAGAAAATACCACTGGATTTTTCAGCTCAGTACAAGCTCTTTTTGCTTGTTCAACAGTGGCAAATCGCAGGAATGCAAATCCTTTGTTCTTCTTTGTCTGAGAATTCATCAGAAGCCTCACTTCGGTAATCTCACCAACTTTACTGAAGACCTTCCTGAGATCCTCCTCGGTAGCATCCTTGTCCAGACCACCTACAAATATTTCAAATTCCTTCCGCTTACGCCTTTCTTCAACAACTTCGTGATGTTCTTCCTCCTCTGCTGCATCAACCATCTCAGCATGCTCATCTTCTTCATCACCCTCATTTTCCTCATGAACATCTTCAACATCCTCTTCCACCATATCACCCTCTTCCTCTTCACCAACATCTGCCTCTTCAGGTTCTTCCTCTACTTCATTTCCCTCTTCCCGAATACCATCATGTTCAATCCCATTCTCATCATAATAAACTGTGCCGTACTCCTCAGGTTCATATTCAGGGTCATTATCCTCCAAATCTAATCGCTCACCCTTTTCATAGTGATCGACCGACTCTTTCAAATTGTGCTTCTCTGCCATGAGAAAAAAATTAACCTCCAAGGCCAGTAAATGGAGAAAATAAATGCTCTTATCCAAGTATGACATAATTTCTTGCAAGTCGTAAAAGCTGTCAAAAATGTCCAACTCTATAGAGACTCAACTGATCATCAGGAGAAAGATTAAAGTTACAATATTTGGCAGAACAGAATATGTGCCAGCAACTGTAATCTTTCCTTCTTCCTTCATCTCTTATTGAAGAATAAGGGACCCTTCATCCATCCCAGTCAAGCCTCACCTTTTTTCCCACAAAAGGTAGTCTTGGGACCAACTTGTGAGCTACAACCATCATCTTAGAGACATCTCACATTTTATATTTTCCTTCTAATTGAAGCTTGAAACCGCATGCACACATATATTTTCATTAACTCAAAGTTAGCCAGCCATATGATTTAAGTGATGCTCACAGCTCACCCTTACCAACCAAGATATAATTAACACTATAACCATGTTCTCTTGGGATAATATTTTTAACGGATAATTTCAGAGACCTCCCTTGAGGTTTTGGCTTGTAAACACATCCCTTCATTGGTATCAAATATAACATATATCTCCCTCTTTTGATAATAAGAGTAACAGAAGTATTCCATATTCTAAAATAGACAAAGTTACCCTTTCTTTGTCCAACTTTTATGCCCTCTTTTATAATAACTTTTTTATTCAATCTTTTTTTTCCCTTCAAAATTACTTCATTAAGGAAGCTTGGTCATCTTTAATTTTATAATTGATAAACAAAAATCTAATAGAAGAAGCACTATTGCAGTGTGACTTCACAATATCGCAAGAGCAAATTGTTTTTCTTTTAAGATGATAATAAGAGAGGAAATAATAAGACAACTATTACTTTTTTCTCTTATAACATTATTATCAAAATTTTTGTTTTCTTGTTTCCTTCCAGTGATAGGGTTCAAGAAACATAAAATGAAATATAGTGTTTTCTCATCCATAGAATACTCAATAATAGCTCGAATTGATTTAAATTCACCTTAAAATTTTAAAAGGTATTTATTTTTTCACACAAAGGATATATGTGTGTGTGTGAAAATTGTAACAGAACACCACGCGGTAACATTGTACCAATGGTTGACATGGAAAGGGTAAATTTGTCCATTTCAGAATATAAAATAGTTTTTTTACACCTATTATCAAAAAAGGGAGATATATGTAATGTTTGGTACCACATGGGAGTAGGGGCAGACTCACATACGACCTTCCGGGAGCTCGAGCACCCATTAACCTTGTATCAAACTATATATATTTATATAGAAATTAAGAAGAATAGTATAAAATTGAACACCGCGCACCCACAATATAAATGGCTTGATTAGTGCAGTGGCTGATTGCGGATGCTTAAGGTCATTGGATAGTTTCTGCGTCAGAAATTTGATTCCTACTCAGCACATTTTTTAAAATTTAAAAAACCAACTCCTCTCCTTATTTATCACTGTATTCACTAAGACTTTCTTTTATTTTTTTTCTCCCTTGCTCCCTATGTTGATTTTTTTCTCCCTCTTTCACTCACTGTCGTTTTGCTACTTTTCCTAAAATAGAGTTTATACAAAAAAAACTTTTCTTTTTCCTTTATTCAAAATAATATTTATTGTAGTTTTTCTTATAGATTGCTTTTGTTATCATGTTCAAAATGTGATTCATCTTGCATGGGAGGATAAACCCAAATCTCAAGGGAGGTCTCTGAAATTCTATTTCTATGTAGCCCCATAAGTATTTTTTGACATTGCTTTAATTAAGCTAAAGAGCTCAGATTATTAAAATTTACATAGCAATTGTCAGCAGTTATACACACATAAACACAGGTGAACAAGCAGAGCAGGTATTAGTTCAAGAAATTATGCTTACAACTAAAAGATATTTTTTCGTATCGGTACTCTTATTAAATTTGACATACAAAGCAGCAAACAAAACCGGCTAGACAAGCAAAAACTGTACTAGTTCAGAAAATTCTTTGCAAAATCAATACTTACTCTTTTCTGAAACCGCCGCGTTCTCCGCAGCTTTCGCATTCAAGGCAGTTTCATCCCGTTCCTCAGGCTCCGGTTGCACGGTTTTCTCGTCAGGCTTTGCTTCAGCGACCTCCACCATCTTCACTTCTTGCTTGAGCTCCACAGCCTTATCCTTGTTCTCCTCTTTGTCCTCTACCTTCATAGATTCCTCTAAATTTACAGGCTTTGCTTCAGACTTTGGCGTCGCACGAGGTGTACGGCCACCTCTTTTGGATCCAGATCCTGTAGGTGTCTTTCTCGCTGCTTTTGGAGGCATAGTTTCAAGAAATTGACCGGAAAAGATCTGAAAAATTCACGTATTTTCTTCTGCTTGGAAACCCTAGTTTTGGTTTTAGTTGGGAGGCTTCGAGCGCGTATATATATATTTAACTAGGTAATTAGTCCATACAGTCACAAGTAATTTAATTAAATTTATAAAATTTAATATTAAAATTAATTAAATACTATAAAATTATTAAGTTTTTTTTGTATAGAAAATTTAGTATTATCAATTTATGACAAAAACTTTTATTAATGTAATATTTTCAAATTCATAATTATCTTCAATAATATTTTTGGATTATGTCATTATTTCTTGATATAATTGACTATCAATAGTGCTCATTAACTTGAATATTAAATTATTATAATACCTCCAACTTAAAAGTCAATTTAATATACTTTTTATATTTTATATTATATTTATTTACTTATATTATATTGAAAGCAAATAATTTTTCACATCGAAAGATTATGATTTTTTCTCAACAGGCATAGCAAGTCCACTACCACCTAAATGATTCACTAATTTTTGACTCATCAACAATTACAATGAATTTCTTAGTAGCTACCTCCACCATTTTTTCCCTCAACAATGATCCTCCTCTCCCTTTAACAAAATTCATTTGAGGGTCAACTTCATCAGCACCATCATTGGCTAAATCAAGAATTGGATGTGCATTCAAATATGATATAAGGATACCAAGTGAAACAACTTGTTCAATCTTGAAAGTGGGGATTCCTACAATGTTCTTTAACTTGTCACTATGTAAAAGTTCAACAATTCTGTCAACAACATGTGTTTGCAGTGGACCCTGTGCCTAGACCAACAAACATACCAGACTCAACAAACTCTGCTTTGTAAGCAACTGCCTTTTTTAGCTCATTTTGAGATAAAATAACAGGGAAAACAGAGGAGGAGGAGGAGAAAGAAGAAAACACCATCAGTGAAGGGTCAACCTTTTTTGGGCCAAAAAATTAAGGGTATATAACGACCATCGCTAAAACAAACACAAAGAATTAAGGAAAATGAAGAAATCAAGATAAAGATTGAATCTTTAACACAAAATTGTTAAAGGGGTTGGAGTATGATGAACAATGAATAATAAATACATTAGATATAGTAGATAAGTCAAAATATTATCTACTATATTCTTTCATGTATACTTTTAATGAATATTTATTATATATTGATATGTCCGAAGAACCGTGCAACGTGGGTTGAATTAGCAAAGAAGAAGAGACAACAGTGATTATGATTTTTTCTGATTTTGTAGTCGGCATCGGCGAGGAACAAACAAATTGAAATGAAGCTAATCTAAAGGGTCAGTTAGTAGTTGTCATAATCTACAAAAGGAGACAGACTCACCACAATACTTACCATTCCTCTCATAGTCTTCCAAACAATCAGATACAATTATAGTAGGTATTACATAACCAATATTTTCAGCATCATTCGATTTGTAAACCTAAAGGAGTACTTCTGTAAGTAATACCAATATGAAAGCAACAGATAAAGTGAAAAACAAAAAACATGAGATTCTTGAAGAAGATTATAATTTTGTGAAAAAATAATGGAGAAACAGTAAGTTGATGCATTAGAAAACAATTTATACCCCGAGGAGTTATTGAACGCATTCAGTAAATAGATCAAGCAAAACAAAGAAGACCCCAAAAAGGGATACTAACCTTGATTTAGGAAAACTCATAAGTAAAGCATTAACACCAAAAGATTATAATCATAAAGCTTCGAGATAATACTTTAACATACATACTTTCACAAAGAAATTTTTTAAAAACCACTTCATAATAATAATAAGACTATACATAAAATGTAGAAGTTAGTAACCTTCATTAGCACCCTTTCTAAGTTGCTTATAATTGGTAGAATGTTCATTGAATCCATTATATTTGATCTAAGGTGCTAATCAACAAATGGGTATACCTTTGAGTTCACATTTTTTGTACAGAAAGGAAAATAATCAGAATTAATTGTGTATTAGAATAGGGAAATAAAGTAAGAAGATGAATTTTTTGATGAAATCAAATAAAAGTATGAACTACAGAAGCAAAATTGTTAAAGAGACAATCATGACAACCCAAAGAACTGTGTGGAGGATGAGGAGTTTAGGGTCAATGGAAGATGCAAAGGGAAGAATGGGAGAAGTCACATTTAGCGCTTGAAAGAGTGCCAGTTAGTATAACCGTAGACGCGACTATGCAAGAAGTTCAAAAAGTTTAAGTTGCCGAACGGGTGTTTTTATTTTTTGGGACTTTGTTTCTAGAAAATAAAAAAAAACTTAATAAAAGTAATTGAGGATGCTGCTCTGGTGTGGTGCCACGTAGGCGGGTTGAAAATTCCCTTTTATATATATATATATGATATGATGATTTGGTAAAAAAAATATCCGCTGGTACATTGAAACTACACAAGCAATCCCAACATTGACACAAGTATTAAAAACGCTCTCGAACTTCACGTGAATTATTGATTTTGTTCCTAAATTATTGATAAGCCTAAAAATATCCTCCAACTTAATGAATTAGGCTTAATTACATTCCTCCCGTGCCACATGGTATAACAAGTCATTACAAATCATTTTGGGCGCGTGAATGGCTGAAAAATGAGTCACATCAACCTTAATTTTCTTTTTTCAAGTAAACTTTTCCCTTTAGAGTGTGTTTGGAAAAATATTTTTCAATTTTTTCATATTTGGTTGGTTTAAATGTTTTAAAAAATATTTTCCAAATCAACTCATTTTCCTGAAATTTAAGGAAAATGACTTCCTTCCAAAAATTAAGAAAAATATTTTCCAAAACTCTTATCTAATTTCAAATTGATTTTTTTTTATCCTATCCATACCACGCTCCCCCTCCACCTCCAAAAAAATTATTATTATTTTAAAAATAAAATGAGATTAAAGGTTTATTTTTGAAAAACAATTCCACATTTTGATAATTTTATTTTTTCCTCCATTTTTATTTCAACCCACCCAATTCTCCCCACCATCACCCAAAAAAGTTATTTTGAATTTTTTTTAAAAAAAATCAATTTTTTATTCCACCTAGCGCCCCCAGCCCCTTCCCTCGCCCACTATACAAAAAAATTAAAATTTTATTTTTACAAAAAATTTAAATTTTAAAAATTTTAATTTTTTAACTCCATCCCACACACCCCATCCCCCACCCAACCTCACCCCCAACCCAAATGCCCCCACCTCACACCAAAAAAATTAAAATTTTATTTTTACAAAAAATTTAGATTTTAAATTTTTTTTTATTCCACCCTATGGCCCCATCCCATCAGCCCCCTGCCCCTCACCCATGCCACCCCTATACAAAAATGTAAAAATTTTATTTAAAAAAAAAAATTTAATTTAAATTTTTTACTCCACCTCCACCTCTCTACCCCCTAAAAAAGAATTTAAATATTTATTTTTAAAAAATATTTCAAATGATGAAAATATTTTCATGTAAGAAATTATTTTTTCTAAAAAATGTTTCGTACTCTCTAACTAAAAATAGAAGTTTTTTTTCTAAAAAAATATTTTTGTTCATTAACCAAACGATAGAAAATATTTTTCACTTACCAACCAAACATGAGATAATGAGTTAGAAATCAACTCATTTTCCAGGAAAATATATGGAAAATATTTTCCGCCATGAGTATGCCACATCAGTAAAACAAAAAGTTCACGTGTATTGTTTTTACTAAAAAAGTTCACGTGTATTTACCAACCAAGCTTGTCTTGATTAAAGAAAGAGAAAGAAATAGGAGTAACAATTGTTTTTACTTTATTTTTTATTGAAGAAACATACATGTGTATGCCACATCAATAAAAAAAAGTCCATGTGTAGCGTGTGAACAACACACTAAATGAGAGGGGTATAATTAAGCCTAGTTCGTCAAGTTGGAGAGTGCTTTTAAGTCTGACAATAGTTTAAGGACGAAATCAATAATTTGTGTCAAGTTTGAGGGCATTTTTAATACTTCTCTCTTATTTTTTTATCATTTATGTGATACTGATAGATTTTTTATATATATTTCTTGATTTCTAAATTGTTAATTGTTAGACTTATAGTCTCAATATTTTATGTTTCTTTCTATCATAATTTTATGTGTCATGGATGAAATTTCAAGAATTAAAATTTTAAATTGACAATTATTATGACCAATAGTACTTTTTACATTATTTCAAGTAAATATACGTAAAGTTTTTGGTTTATTTATATTATGACCTATAGAGTGGTTGATTAGGTTATTTAATGTTATTTTGAAGACTTCTAAGATGTCCAATAAATGGAGGAGAATACAATGGTTTCATTATACAAGGGTGATATTCAAAATTGTAATAATTACAAATATCAAATTGTTAGGCCACACTATGAAGATTTAGGAGAGAGTTGTGGAGATGAGGATGAGAAGAGAAGTGTTTATTTCGGATAATCAGTTCGGATTCATGCCGGGGGGCGATAGACAAATGAAGCAATCCATCTTGTTAGGAGACTGGTAGAGAAAAATAGGGAAAGAATGAGGGACCTCTGTATCGTATTCATTGATCTTGAGAAGGCCCATGACAATGTGTCGAGGGATGTCTTATGTACGTGTCTAGAGGCGAAAAGTGTTCCAGCGATGAATATTAAGGTGATAAAGTACATGTATGATGAAACCAAAACTCGGGTAAGAACAATGGAAGGAGACTCATAGTATTTTCCTATTGAGATGCGACTTCATCAAGGATTTGTGTAAAACCTTTTTCTTTTTGCCTTAGTGATAGATGAGTTGACACAATCAATTTAGGAGGAAGGTTCATAGTGTATGTAATGTGCTGCCGAAATGCAACACTTTTGATGCTTAAAATTTGGAATTTTGTGTGTTCTCAAAGCGATGTTAGTAGGTTTGATTGTATTTTGTGTTTGTTTTGTAGGATTTCAGTGTTGGCGTGATTTTTGGACAAAGTGGGCTGAAACAACAGAATTTGAGGATCCAAGGAACCCTTTACGGGTCTTGAAAAGGTTCACGAGCCGTAAAATAGGTCTTATGTCAATTTCCAGTGAAGGGTGAATTTCTGAAGTAAACTCTTCAAAGGAAGCAAATGAGTCATAGATTGATCCATGAATCGTAGAGTATGTTCGTACCCTAAGGATCAGAAAGTGGAGAAGTTCTGAAAAATCATCAGACGAAACCTCTTACGGGTCATAGAATCTTATATGACCCGTGAAAAGGTCTCGTAGAAGTAGTCTCCAGATTTCAGTTACAATCCACGAAATCTCGATGTATGGACCGTAAAGTGAAGCACGAGTCGTGAACCCATTCGTAGATGGTGCCGACACAGTTTTCCTACTCTATTTTGGTTTTGTATTTTACACATTGTAAATAGATTTTTAGGTTGTTTTTCGTTAAGTTTTCAGTAGTCATGAAGTTTGAACAAGGTTTTAGAGGATACACTTATGATTTAGCATATTTTGAGAAGAAAAATATTAGAGTGTGTTCTTTATTCAACCTTGTGATTCTAACTGAAGAGTTGGATTTCATATTCTTGATTCATTTGCGTAAGTGCTCAATTATGTTATTCTACTTCATAATTTTTGCACTTAGACTAATTATGCATAGCTAAATCTATAACTAGGGTTGTGGGAACCATGAAAAACTAATAATGTAAAATTGGATATTGTGTAATTCTTGGAAGGTGTGTTAGGTTGTATTAATTAATCCTCTTCACTTTAACTATTTTTAACGGAGGCCTACGTTAGAACTCGCCTAGTGTTACTTGCCAGATTAAGGAAGTAATGAATAGAAAAGGGGTAATTAACAGGATTCGATTGAGATATTTTTATCTAATCAACCAAATCGGATCAAGGGGAGGTTGTACTAGGATAAAAGTAAGGGTAAATAATGTCACAACATGGAGACGGATCAAGCTCTAGGATGAAATTTACGTATTCGCTGGATCAAAGGTTTAGGTGAACCTAACTTACTGTCCTACACCTACATATTGAAAAATATTACATTTATCTGATAATACCAAGTTAGGGATTCATAGGGAATACATCACCCTAGTTGGTTTTTCTATTGATTTCTCATCACCTGCATTCATTTATTTTAGTTATTTTACTTTGTAACTCCTCCCCTCCCTTTCTGGGAGATAAGTAGGTTAATCATTCTCGATTTACATTGAATTAACTCTTGACTCTACCATATTTCCTGAGGGATCGACCCTAACCTCGGTTAGGTTAATTACTTAATAGTGACCGCTTTACCTCAAAAAGAAGGTGTGACTTCAATGACATCAAGTATTTTAGCGTCGTTGCTGGAGAATACAACTAGACTTGTTTAGTTTAAGTAAATTGGGGATTAACCCTTATTCTTCTCATGTTACGTTTTTCGTTATTTTTTTCTCTTCTAGGTTAGTTAATTACTTAACAATAATCGCTTTACCTAAAAAAGAAGGTGTGGCTTCAGCGACATCAAGTATTTTGGCATCGTTGTTAGAGAATATGACTAGACTTGTTTAGTTCAAGTAAATTGGGGATTAACCCTTATTCTTCTCATGTTATGCTTTTCCAGTTTTTGTTCTCTTCTAGTGTTCTTGGCAATGTGGAAGAGATTAAGACAATGGAGACATGAGCATTTGATGAAGTCTGAGTAGTCAAGTGGGCTAAGTCATGCCGCGACACTAAATCAAGCGCTACTTGGGAGGCAACCCAAGAGGAGTGAGGCGCTTAGACGTCCAGGTATGTTTTTTTTTACCCTTGTCCTTATTTTTTATATTTTGTCCACATTGGGGACAATGTACAACTTTTTCGATGGGGTGTGGATAGTTATAGACCTCAGTGAAGTCTGAGTAGCCTTGGCCTATAACTATCCCGATTTTTTATCAAAAGGATTTTCTTGCCTGTGTTCTTTTTTCCTACGGATGTTTACTTTATGTTGAACCGACATGTTTAAGATGTTCAGGTAGTATTAGTAGCATACAATACCTGTATCTATGACATTGTTATATTTCTGTTGAAAAATGATACCCACCAGATTTTTGATTAGTTAGTCTTGATAGACCATGCATGATTAGTTGTTTGACAATACTTGTTCTAATAAATTGGGCTAAATTGTAATAAAAAGCATGATCTGAATAGTCTGTATGTAGTGCCATGTGCGAGTGAGCTTAAATTGCATGATTCATATACTGTGTTTCAATTCAGAACTTGTCCTGTTACTCTGACTTGGACCGTAGGTTAGTTGGTTAGGAAAGGATCTTAGGTCATTGTTCTTAATAGTCCACTTAGCCTAAATAACTGACAAAATGTGTTGTATATCCTTTGACCCCTGTGTTTGAGCCTTGCATAAACCTCATTTTTTGTAAATGTCCAAGTAACTCTGCCTTGATAAATGATAAGTCCAAAACTTGACACTGGTCTTTCCTTGAACATTGTGCACCTCGAGTGAGGCCAAAAACCTAAGTTGAGGGTGGCCACCCAAAAGTGGCCCTAATTTTTAGGATGGATATTGTGCACCTCAATTCAGGCCAAAAATCTAAGTTGAGGGTGGCTAGTAGGAGAAAAATCATAAATTAAGGGGAAACTAGTGACACAAAAAAGGGAAGAAAATATTTGAAAATGGTATAAAAGAAAAAAAAAAAGAGAAAAATACCTAATTAGTGTGCTAGATAGAAAAAGATCGTGAAAAATAAAGGCACTATGCAACTTTGAGTCTAAAGCACCCTAAAAGATTCGAAATGAGAGAAAAAGAGGGAAGAAAAGAAAATATAGTTGTTAGGGAAAAAGTGTAGAAAAATGCAGTGTCAACGAGGGTCATTATTCACTATGTCTCTAAAGCATCATACCAAAGCCCGCTGAGCCTATGGTATTGGCCACAGTATTTGAATGTCGTTTGTGAGAGTGAGTATTGTAGTATCTTCCCAAATACTAAATTTGAAAATATCATTCTAAGTGAGGAATGAGACTTCTTTTTGTGAGGGCACTTGCATTGCATTGTTGATGTCTGACTACGTCAATGAGTGTTGTTTGTTAATGGTTGGATTGCTTATCATAGTTGCATTGTTGGATGTATTAATCTGTATTGGTTTGCTGGGTAACTATCTGGTGTATATTTGAAAAGATGTGTGGGTATCTGTGTTAGATTTTGATAAAATTTGTGTTATTAGGTTGAAGTCTATATGTCTTTGTACTGCTTATCCAGATTGAGTCTGTCACTTGAGGACAAACAATAATTTGAAGTTGAGGGTGTTGATGTGTTGCTGAAATGCAACACTTTTGATGCTTAAAATTTGAAATTTTGTGTGTTCTCAAAGCAATGTTAGTAGGTTTGATTGTGTTTTGTGTTTGTTTTGTAGGATTTCGATGTTGGCATGATTTTTGGACAAAGTGGGTTGAAACAGCATAATCTAAGGATCCATGAAACCCTTTACGGGTTGTGGAAAGGTTCACGAGTCGTAGAAGGGGTCTCCTGTCAATTTTCAGTGAAGGGTGAATTTCTGAAGTAAACTCTACGAAGGAAGCAGACGAGTCGTAGATTGATCCATGAGTCGTAGAGTATGTTAGTGCCCTAAGGATTAGAAAGTGGAGAAGTTCTGAAAAGTCATCAGATAAAATCTCTTACGGGCCGTAGAATCTTACACAACCCGTGGAAAGGTCTCGTAGAAGTAGTCTCCAAATTTTAGTTACAATCCACGAAACCTTGATATACAGGCCGTAGAGTGAAGCACGAGTCGTGAACCCGTTCATAGATGGTGCCAATACAGTTTTCCTATTCCATTTTGATTTTATATTTTACACATTATAAATAGGTTTTTAAGTTATTTTTCATTAAGTTTTTAGCAGTCACGAAGTTTGAATAAGATTTTACAGGATACACTTAGGATTTAGCATATTTTGAGAGGAAAAAATTAGAAGAACTAGCAAGGTAAAATATGATATTGTGTAATTCTTGGAAGGTGTGTTAGGTTGTATTAATTAATCATCTTCACTTTAACTATTTTTTAACAGAGGCCTATGTTAGAACTCGCCTAGTGTTACTTGCCGGATCAAGGAAGTAATGAATAGGAAAAGGGTAATTAACAAGATTTGATTGAGATGTTCTTGTCTAATCAATCAAATCGGATCAAGGGGAGGTTGTATTGGGATACAAGTAAGGGTTAGTAATGTTACATCACGAAGACATATAAAGTTTCGAGATGAAATTTACCTATTCGCTGGATCAAAGATTTAGGTGAACCTAACTTATTGTCCTACACCTACACAGGAAAAGGTTGCATTTATCTGATAATACCAAGTTAGAGATTCATAGGGAACACATCATCCTATTTATCTCTTCTACTGATTTCTCATCACCTGCATTTGTTCATTTTAGTTATTTTACTTTGCGAAACCCTCCCTTTCTGAGAGATAAGTAGGTTAATCATTCTCGACTTACATATAATTAATTCTTGAGTCTACCATATTCCCTAAGGGATCAACCCTAAGATTATAAGCAGTTGAACAATGTGACTATCAAGAACAAGTACCCTCATCCCCGTATTGATGACTTGTTTGATCAGCTTCAGGGAGTGGCTCTGTTCTCTAAGATTGACTTGAGGTCTGGTTGTCATCAGCTGAGGATTAGAGCATCAGATATCCCTAAGATAACTTTTTGAACCTGTTATGGTCATTATAAGTTTTTGGTGATGTCCTTTGGGTTGACTAACGCCCTACAACGTTCATGAAGTTGATGAATAAGGTGTTTCGTCCGTACTTAGATTCTTTTGTAATAGTATTCATTAATGAAAGCTCGGTGTATTCTTAGGGCATGTGGTGTCCAAGGAGGGGATTAAAGAGGATCCAACTAAGGTTGAGGCAGTTAGAGGTTAGACGAGACCTATTTCATCTACTGAGATTCAAAGTTTTGTGGGGTTAGCTAGGTATTATCAGCGGTTTATTCAGGTTTTCTCTTCCATTGCAGCCCCATTGACTAGGTTAACTCAAAAGAATGTAGCCTTTCATTGGTCAGGTTGTTTGTTGTTCAAGAATTCTTGTTTAGATAGTTCATACCATCCATACATTGTACTTATTATTCTAGTTAGCCAGGAGTAACGAAGATATATCATGACCTGAGTTAGGATTATTGGTGGTGTGACATGAAAAATGACATCTCAAATTTTGTGTCAAAGTATTTAACTTGTCAGCAGGTTAAGTGTGAGCACCAACAACTTGGAGGTGAATTTCAGAGGATACCCATTCCTACATGGAAGTGGGAGCATATCACCATGAATTTTATGGTGGGTTTGCCCAATATTGTGGGTGGTTATGACTCTATCTGGGTAGTTGTGGATTGATTGACTAAGTCCGCCCATTTCATTCTTGTCAAGGTTAAATATACAACAGAGAAGTTGGTTGAGCTTTAAATTAGTTAGATTGCATGGTGTGCTTGTTTCTATTATTTCTTACCGGGATTCACTCTTCACTTCATATTTTTGAAAAGTCTTGCAGCATAGTCTAGGTACTCAGTTGTATATGAGTTTAATTTCATCCTCAAACAGACGGACAGTCCGAGCAGACAATCCAGGTGTTGGAGGACATGCTTCGAGCATGTGTGATCGATTTTGATTCCCGTTGGGATCAACACTTTCCCTTAGCAGAGTTCGCCTACAACAATAATTATTACTCCAGTATTCAGATGGCACCATTTAAGACTTTGTATGGTAGGCGGTGTAGATATTCGATTGGTTAGTTTAATATCGCTGAGATGGACTCATTAGATGCAAACTTTCTTAGGATTGTATGGAGCATGTCTGTATGATTCAGGATAGGTTGTTGACTGCTCAGAGTCGACAGAAGAGTTATGCAGATAGGAGGGTTCGAGCATTAGAGTTTATGGAGGACGATCACGTTAGTCTTAGAGTTCACCCATGAAGGATGTCATGCGGTTTGGGAAGAAGGGCAAGCTTAACCCTCAATTCATTGGCCCATTTGAGATTTTAAAGCGAGTTGGAGAGCTGACCTATAGACTGGCATTGCCACCTAGCTTGTCGTCTGTACATCCTATGTTTCATGTCTCCATTCTTCAGAAGTATGTGCCCGATGAGTCTCATATGCTTTCTTTTGATTCGATGGTATTGGGTCCAGACTTGTCATCTGAGGAGAAGCCCATAGCTATTTGGGATAGACAAGTTTGAAAACTTAGAAACAAAGAGATTGCTTCTGTGAAGGTGCAATGGAAGAACCAACCAGTTAGGGAGGTGACTTGGGAGACGGAGTCTGACATGCATGTCAAATATCTTCATCTTTTCGAAGCTTCGAGTACTTTCTTTTACCTTATGTTCGAGGACGAAGATGATTTTTAGTGGTGGATGATGTAATGACCCGTTAGATTATTTTGAAAACTAATCCTCTTGCATTTTAGAAAAATATCATTCTTGTAATTTTTAAAGGAGTCTTTTGGGCTATTCGATAACTTTTGTTACTGAGTTGAAAGGTAATTTTAGATAGTTGAATTAGTTGATGGGCTAAAGTGATAATTTAATTAAAATTCTAGATCACTTATACCATATTTACTAGTTATTAGGTTAATATAATTCAACACTTTTAGAACTTAATTAGTCTGAAAAAGAAAAAATAGAGGAGAAGGGGAAAGAAACTACCACAACTGCGGTGTCAACACAAAACGACAGTATCAGGTAAAGACTATATGTGATTAATGCTTAAATCCAAAGTGATTTCTAGGGATATGTGCAGGAAACAATAGTTTTGGATTAACTGGAGGGATTACATATTGTGGCAAATTATTTTTCTTAATAGGCGTAGAAAGGAGTAAGTGGCAGAAGTGATAAGGACCAATCATGGGTCCATAATTTGGATAAAGTTTGTATATAAACTATCACTTAATTGCTTTCTTATATGATATATATATACCTCCTAACATCTTCACGTTCTAGATAGTGTTTTTGGTTCTTCATTTATGCGCACTCAATACCATATGGTGCGTCTTCAGATGTGTATATATATAGATATATATATGTATATGTTTTCGTATTAATATTGGGGAAATTGAGACTTAACCCTAGGCTTAAAATTTTGAAACTTAATTATAGATTTAGATGAGTTTTGGATCTAACCTAAACATATAGTAGTTCAGGTGTTGTTAGTTTTGAAATCTTATGGTGATAATTTATTTGACTAGATCGTGGTGCTACAAATTCCATTCAAAAGGGAAAGACTCAAGTGTTGATCGCGATTCGACTAAGGCAAGTGGACTTTCAAAACTTTGTAATTCTCGTATAATTCCCAAAATTTTCTTTCTTCTATGTGTGATTCATGAAATATTTTTAATATTATAAAAATGGAGTGATCAAATATAACTGTGAATTGGTGTGGTATTGTAACACTTGAATTGAAAATATGATTACGTGGTGAGAATTCTATATTGAGATATGTTGTTGTGATCGGTGATTATGAGCGAATTTGCTTGTGGACTTCATCTCATATTTATTCATTTTATGTCACACATATTTGTATTGCTTCTTGATATTGATATGAGTGAGATAGTGAAAAATGGGGCTGAGGTCTTTACCGGTTGAGATGTGATGCTGAGGTTATTACCGATGATTTGTGATACTGAGATCTTTGCTAATGATATTATGATGCCGAGGTCATTGCCGGTGATATTGTGATACTGAGATCTTTGCTATTGATATTGTGATGCCGAGGTCATTGCCGACGATATTGTGATACTGAGATCTTTACTAGTAATATTGTGATGCCGAGGTTGTTGCCGACGATGATATTATGTGGAGGTCTTTAACGGTGATGTTGTGATGTTGAGGTATTTGCCAGTGATGTTGTGATGCCGAGGTCATTACTGACGATTATTGCATAAGCATTGCATCTTATCCTTGCATATTCTTATGTGACGTGATGTTATTCATGTAACTGACTGTATTATCACTAGTAGTTGTGGCTTGTGATTTTGAATTGTGATATTGTGAAAACTATCTTGTGAATACTGTGTTATCACTTGTGAGTTGTAGCTTGTGAAAACTATTTTTATTGTGTATTATGTGTTGCTGGGCTGGACTAATTTTTTGTGCAGGTTATAGTTGTGGAGGACGGTTGAGATGAAAGGAGTTTATGTATTCTATTGGACTTACTTTGCTTTGTTAGTTGACTTGTTGAGTACCGTGTTGCTTTCACCCCTTGCATTTACACTTGTGTAGGTTCTGAGCCCCAACAATGAGTAGTATTTTTCCTTGATCATCCGAGTCTTCCCAGGAAATTTAGAGAGGTAACTATTGTCATCCGGCTGACTCTCTTGTTCCTGTTTCTTTTATGCTTTGTTCTATTCGAGAAGAAAGACAGTTCAAACTTGTACTTCTTTTGATTTTCTGCATTGCTAGTGGCTTGTACACGCGACAACCAATTCTTGGGTGATATTTAAGCTTGTGAATATTTCTATTTTAGTTACCTACTATATTTAGTTACTTCCGCAGATTATTTCTATTTTTTGTTGGATTTAGGTTGACTTGTTTAGATAAGATTGAGCAAATACCATTACGTCTATTTTTGAGTCGTGACACATTTACAAATAATACGAGAAATTATTGTTGCAATGACAGAAGTTGAAAAATATTCTTAAAGTATCGCACTACTAAAATAGAATAGTGAGTACAAATATTAAAGCAGCAAATTGAGCAAATAAAACAAGGTGACACAATGATTTTTAATAATATTCTTTTCCTTATAACTAATTCTACTAATCACAAAATATAAATTATGATTAATTTTAGTTGAAATCAACTGCACATCACGTGAATACTACTTCCTCCGTCCAATTTTATTTGACTCCTATTGACTTGACACAGGGATTAAGAAGTAGTAAATGATAGGGATAATTTATCAAATCACCCTTTGACTATAATTAATACAATATATTGAAAAAAGTAATAGGGAAATAACAATAATTAATGACAAGGGTATATTAGGAACTAAGTGTAAAATTATCTCTTGATTTCATAAATTAGACAAGTATTATTGAAAATCCTAAAATAGTATAGGAGCCAAGTAAAGATGGATGGAGGAAGTAGTATTAAATATTAAATTAAAATGATAGATAGCTAAACGGGGTCGCTTAGAAACACGGGTATGCCCTGGTCTTATCTACGCGGCGTTCGTAGCGTTAACTCCGCACGGAAGTCCCAAATAAAGCAAACCTAGGGTTTCACAAACAGAAAAAAAGAAAAACAGAGTACTAGTTTGTAGTTTGTACCTGTTGTTTGTTCACGTAGATCTCCAAGCTTTTTCAGATTCTTGAAACTATGCCTCCGAAATCAGCGAGAAAGACACCTACAGGATCTGGATCCAAAAGAGGTGGCCGGACACCTCGTGGAACGCCAAAGTCTCAGGGAAAGCCTGTAAATTTAGAGGAATCTATGAAGGTAGAGGACAAAGAGGAGAATAAGGATAAGGCGGTGGAGCCCAAGCAAGAATTGAAGGTGGAGGAGGTCGCTGAAGAAAAGCCTGACGAGACAACCGTGCAACGAGAACCTGAGGAACGCGATGGAACTGCCTTGAATGCGAAAGCTGTAGAGAACGGGGCGACTTTAGAGAAGAGTGAGTATTGATTTTGCAAGATTAGTGTTTTAAGAATTTTCTTGAATTAATGTTTTGTATGGTTCTGTTTGTTTAGCTGATTTTGTATGTTCATAACTGTTGCTACTCTGTATGTCAATTTGAATAAGTTGGGTTGTTCTAGCTTAATAAGATTAGTGATAAGAAAAATGAAAAGCTTAATGGGTCATATAGCTATATAATAATATTATTCCAAGAGTGGGATTTCTGGAACTTTCTTGAATTAATACCTATTGTAGATCTGCTGTTCAGCTGTTTTATGCTTGTAAATGTTGATAAGAGCTATGCAAACTGTAATAACCTGGGTTCTTTAGCTTAATTAAGGGAGTGTCAAAAAAGACTTACCGGTCTTAATAGAAATAGTATAAGAACTAAGTAGTAATATTGTATCAAGAGAACGTGGATACGAGAGGATAGTAATAAACTAATAATAAGGTCTTGGTTGGAAGGGCGAGTTGTGAGTATCAGTTAAATCTTATAGCCTACTAACTTTCTATTAATGAAAAGATATGTGTGTATATGCGATTTCAAGCTTCAATTTAAAAAAAAATGTAAAGTGAGGCATCTCCAAGTCCAAGAGTATGTTTGAGGCATATGAGTTACATTGAGGCATTAACCAGTTGGTTCCAAGACCCACCTTTGCGGGACAAGCACTGAAATAATGAAAAAGGGTGAGGCTTTTGCTGGGAGCTGGGATGGATGAATGGGTCCCTTATTCTTCAATAATGGAGGGAAGGAAAGATTACAGTGCTAAATCATGTAACTTTGAATCTTTTGCCTGGGGAGTTTCCGCATGCGGTTCTTTTTAAGTTTATGTATGGCATCTTTTGATGATCAGTTACGTCTCTATAGAGTTGGACATTGTTGACAACTTATAGGTCTTCCAAGAAATTATGTTTGGATACAAGGCTCTTATTTTCTCCATCTACTGGCTTGGGAGGCTGATTTTTTTTTTCTTGTGGCAGAGGTGGATGACGTGAAAGAGTCCGCCGATCAATATGAAAAGGGTGAGCGATTAGATTTGGAGGATAATGACCCTGAATATGACCCTGAAGAGTATGGCACTGTTGATTATGATGAGAGAGGAATTGAAAATGATGATATTCAGGAAGAGGGAGATGAAATAGAGGAGGAATCTGAAGAGGGAGATGTTGATGAAGAGGAAGAGGGTGATATGGTGGAAGAGGATGTTGAAGATGTTCATGAGGAAATTGAGGGTGATGAAGAAGATGAGCATGCTAGGGAGGAGCATGCTGAGATGGTTCATGCCGCCGAGGAGGAAGAACACCATGAAGTTGTTAAAGAAAGGCGTAAGCGGAAGGAAATTGAAATATTTGTTGGTGGTTTGGACAAGGATGCTACCGAGGATGATCTCAGGAAGGTCTTCAGTAAAGTTGGCGAGGTTACTGAAGTGAGGCTTATGATGAATTCTCATACAAAGAAGAATAAAGGATTTGCGTTCCTGCGATTTGCCACCGTGGAACAAGCAAAACGAGCTTGTACTGAGCTGAAAAATCCAGTGGTATTTTCTTTATTTTGTAGTTTTCATGTGACATTTTAGTTCTTCATAGAAGGTATTTTCCTGACAAGGGAATTTCCAGGTCAATGGAAAACAGTGTGGTGTCTCTCCAAGTCAAGACAATGATACTCTGTTTTTGGGTAACATATGCAAGACCTGGACAAAAGAAGCTGTAAGTAAGCCAGGCATATCCATTTTGTCAACAAACATGATTCTCAGTTTGAGGAGCTGCTTAACTAGTCATTGATGTTTGCTTTCCCTGTCAGTTAAAAGAGAAGCTGAAGCATTATGGTGTTGACAATATTGAGGATTTGACATTGGTCGAAGACACTAATAATGAGGGAATGAATCGAGGATTTTCTTTCTTGGAGTTCTCTTCACGCTCAGAGGCCATGCATGCTTTTAAGCGGCTACAAAAGAGAGATGTTATGTTTGGAGTTGATAGGCCTGCAAAGGTTTCTTTTGAGGATTCATTCATTGATCCTGGGGATGAAATCATGTCACAGGTATACTCTCTGGACCTATATCTATATTTTAATAAAAGGAACAATGCCTCTGATCAAGTATAGTTAGTATGCTGCCAAATGGAGGGTTTTGTTGTTGTGATTTTTACCTTATTTTGGAGGTGCAGAACTTTTAAGAGTTATGCTACGTTTTCTTTAAAAAGTTTGTCCTTCAATGGTTGCTTTTATCCCTAATCATTTTAGTCTCTTCTGCTGCGAATAAAAGAAGAATGAATTAGGACACTGTATTTTAATTTTTCCTTTTTACAATAAATCAGATTCGTGACTAGGTTGCTAGCTGTTCAATTGGGCCTTCCCCCCATCTCATTAATTGTTGAGATGGGTAGTTTGGTTATCTTCTTTCCTGTTAGTTCTTTTCTGATGACATTGTTTGGAGTCTTTTTGAGTCAATTGCGGCACATCAATTCGTTATATGACTCTGGGTGTATTTTTTATTTATATATCGATAAATCAAGAAATGACTGAGTGAATATCTCTTGAGTTCAGGTCAAAACAGTGTTTATTGATGGCCTTTCTGCCTCTTGGGATGAGGATCGTGTGCGGGAGCTTCTTAAAGAATATGGGAAGATTGAAAAAGTTGAGCTTGCCAGAAATATGCCTTCAGCCAAGAGAAAGGACTTCGGATTTGTCAGCTTTGACACCCATGATGCTGCAGTTACATGTGCTAAAAGCATTAATAATGAGGAATTGGGTGAAGGAGATACCAAGGTTTGTTTTCTGTCTTAAAGTGTATTAATATATGCAACTCTTGCGTGTGGTTTCTTAAAGTTGTATATTTCAGGTTAAAGTCAGGGCCAGATTATCAAGACCCCTTGAGAGGGGCAGAGGGAAATATGGTGGACGAGGAGATTTGCGACCTTGGCGTATGCCAGTGCATGGTTCCCGTGCCCCTTGGGGTCGTTTAGTGCCACATAGTCGTGCTATTCGAGGGACTAGAGTTAGTACACGTGTGCCTCCTGTAGTTGGTCGTGGTTTCAAACGGCCTGCTGCATCAAGAGATAGACGGGCGGTGATGGCTTTGCCTCCTAGGGGAAGACCCCCAGCTCCACTATCTAGCAGGTCGTATGATCAGAGACCACCTGGTATGAGATGATTTCCATTTTTCATTAAAATCTGCTTATTTTATAAATTACCAAATAACTAATGAGTAAATTGCAGTTCCCTCATATCCAAAGGGTAGCTTGAAGAGGGAGTATGGGCGGCGTGAGGAAATCCCTCCTCCCAGAAGCAGAGCAATAGCTGAATATCCTTCGAGGGTTCATTCTGACAGACGTGCATCCTATAGGGATGAATATTCCTCTCATGGCTCTAGTTACCCTGATTTGCCTAGAGGTAGTCACTCTGCAGCAAGGAGAGCTTATGTTGATGATGGATATGGGCAACAGTTTGAAAGATCCCCTCCATCTTACCGTGAGGGACGTGGTCGTGAATATGACTCTGCATCTGGTTCAAAACGTCCATATACTGCATATGTAAGTTATCTTTACCATATACTCCATTTATGATATTTTCTTGATCTGCTCATGAAGATACAAACTAATCTATCATCTCCCATACATGCCAGGATGATGTTCATTCCCGCTATGCTGAGGCAAGAGTACGGCATTCTCGTGCTCGTTTGGATTATGAACTAGGCAGTGGAAGTGGCTCTCAATATGGAGATGCATACGGCGACAGGTGCCTTATAATTATTGTTGTGTCAGTTTTCTTCCTTTTTCACAATCACTGGTACTATATTGACTTGCTGTATATACATATTAGTAGAATTGGGAGATCAAATCTTGGATATGGTGGCAGTAGGAGCTCCCTTTCTGGTGAAGATTCTCATGGGATGTATGGTAGTCGTCAGAGTATGGGTTATAGTGGAGGTACATTCTTTTGTTCAGTGGAAAATCTGGTTATTTTTCTTAACAATTGTTATTACATTTATGTTTAGAGAAAGCTGTCTTAATTTATTTTTGCAGGCTCCTATGGTGGAAGTGATGTAGGTGGAATGTATTCTTCCAGCTATGGTAGTGATTACATGTCTCGTGGCAGCGATGTATGCTTATATTTTGTTGATTTCTGCTGGAGGCTTTAGTTTTTATCTGATGATAACTGTGTTCCTGTTCTTCTCTGATGAATTTTCAGGTTGACTCAGTTTATTCTAGTCATGGTATGGGTGGCAGCGGTTATATGGGAAGTGGTGGTTCTGGATCTTACTACTAAGGTATGTCTCTTATTATTACCAATCATGTGTTTCTTTTGGCAGTCGTGCCCTCAGAACTGAGTATCCTATATGTTCTCGTGTCCCCCTCCTCCCCTTCGGTGGGATGAAGCCTGGAAGATTTTCTTACTCTTTTCTCTGCAAGAGCTGTATTTGAAGATATGGAGCATTTGGTTACCCAACAGCTTATTTATGGTACAGATTTGAGTTGACAAAAGAGACTGCAGTTGGATCTGTTAATGTGGAAGCCCTATGCATTGACATGCTTCTTGGAGTGATGGAGTTCATCAATTATCTGTTGCCTCTTTGTTGTATATGTGGGACTAGAGAATTTAGCATTAGAGAGGCTGTAATGCTCTGAAGCATCTTGGATTTTAATTGGGAAACGAGACATCCCGATGTAAGGAAATTTGAGTTATATAGAGCAAACAGAGATCTATGTATTTCTGGTGTCTGCACACACTATTTTCTAGTGGTTTCTTCTTTTAAGAATTTTCTGGAGAAGTGGAGGAAGTACACTGCATGTTATTTTGAAAGAAAATGATGCCCAAAGGCTCAAGTTACCAGTTTTCTAGTTTTGAGTCCTAGGATTTACAACAATGAACAGAAGGATCCATGGGAGTTGTATATGGATGCTTTATATCTAGTTCTATTTGATATTATCATTACAAAGTAACTGCTGGACCAATATCACAGAGCTCAAAAGATCAGCAATAAAGAGCTTAATTTTGTTATTGAAGTGTACATTTTTACTAAGTTAGTGCATCAACCTGCATTTGGAATTATCATCTATTTGCTTCTGGATGGTGAGTGATTAAGGTTTAGATCAGGGAAGATGATTGTAATTTGATGGCTCGAGAAAGCACTCATGAACTTCATGGGCCGAAGTTACTCATTACATAATTTTCATTCTTGAGCAGAGTGAAATTGGATTATTATAACTGCGCCTGAAATTAGTTTAGATGAGGGGATATGAATGTAGTTTGCTTTCATAGTCTGGATTGGCAAATAAAAGTTTTAGGTGGATAGGAAATTGTCATAAATTCCTTGCAGCTTGTGAGCTGTTTCGGCCTTATATGTAGCCTGATCCTTGATTGCTTTCATTTGGTTACATCAGGAGTAACATGCCTTTTCGACTAGCTTTAGGTAGTTTGCTTGCACAAACTCGGTTAATGAATTTCTGACAGCTTAAACTGCAGAGGAATTTTGAGAGAACTTGATAGTGCATAACTGTTGGTCTATCTTAAAAAGCATGAAGATGCACCCAATTTGAAGATTTGAACTCTGGTATTAGTTGTGTTCTTCCATTATCTGATAATACACTCTACTGTGAAAGCTTGCGTATGAAAGAAAGTTATCCTTGGAATTAGTGTGCTAAATCTTGTGAGTTTATGGGAAATTTATCCTTGGAATTAATGTGCTAAATCTTATGAGTTTATGGGGATAAGCCAATACTGATTTGTAAATGCAGAGGGAGTCTATGAAGTTACCGCAATTACCTATAGGGAGGCATTTCTTGTGCGTATGTCACTCTGACAGTTTGCCTCAAGTAGAACTATAATTGAAGCAGTATGAACAGTTTTTGTCATTCTTCCTAAGTGTGAGTAGGCTTTAGTTTATGGTTGACTTTATAATGCATGCTATGCATGCTGGTGGGTGGATACTTGTAGCTAGTAGTTTCCTCATTCTCCTAGTAACAATATTTTTTTCTTTTTCATAATGGTGGTGTGCGGGCCAGCTTGCATACACCTAGGCTACCCCACCAGTTACTTGCTACCTTAACCAGAATAATCAGAATTAGTGAGGGGTAACTCTGCCCACCTAGTGTTTTTGGGTCTTTGATGAGATTTGAACCCTGATTTTCAAGGTTTGCATCCAGTCCATTGACCATTAAGTTTTGTTCTTGGTTGCTCTCTTAGTAAGTTTCAACTATTATTGCTTATTTTCTGTATGTTCTCTTCCCTGTTCTACCAGCTGCTTGTTTTATAATATGATCTCAAGCCTAGTAGTTGGCCCATTTTCATTGGATAACTTATATATCAAGTTGCTTGTCTAATTTTCATCCTTGGAAGGAAAATGAACCCCAAGGTTTTGACTCCACTAGTTAGTGGCAGTTGAGATTTTGAGGGAATGTTTCTACACTTATAAAAGTTGCAGTGTCATCTGACCATTGAGTTTGAGTTTGACGTTGTACTCACATACATGCTTCAGCTGGGTTGTAGATCTTTTGATGTTTCATTCTCATGTTTATTTCAT
The DNA here is from genome assembly GCA_038996855.1 of Solanum aculeatissimum. NCBI lineage: Eukaryota > Viridiplantae > Streptophyta > Magnoliopsida > Solanales > Solanaceae > Solanum > Solanum aculeatissimum. The sequence continues at coordinate 29,629 of JBCEWC010000375.1, read as the reverse complement.
AGAAAGTTTCAAATACCTGTAAATTATAATAATATTTGACTTAGATTTTCTTGAAAAAACTATTCCTGTAAATTCTCTTGTTGGAGTATAGTTTGCTTGTTGGCCTCGTGTAAACTTGGATTAGATTATTGCTGTACTTTCTAGTGCTGGCTGTGATGTGTACTTAAATTTTATCAGTAATACACTTGTGGATTGTTAGGTTAGAGGTATTTTACCCAAATGAAAGAGGATTCTTGGTTGCCTTTTCGCCACCACTAAATTCTCTGCTTCCATTTGCTAATGAATTATCATGTGCAATCTTGATTCGAGAATCATCGGTGTACATGAGTGAATCAATTTTCCAGGTGTTCATAAATTATAGAAGATATTAAATGCGCCCGCCAGATATAAAATTTCATTGCTGAGTTTAAAATATCGTTACTGCTTTTTGAGGAAGGAGCGTTTATGCAGTTTCTATGTTAATATATATTTTTTGCCACACAATGCCAAATATTTTGTGTGGCTCGTTTTATAGGTAGTTTATTCAAATCTAAATATGAAAGGAAAGTTCACCAAAACAAACGCTGATAGGTTGAATGATGAAAGAATGACAATTACTAATTAAAAGTATGGCCGATTATAAATCAATTAATATAATTAGGTGATAACGAGGTCGTTGTATTGTAGTTTATGCTGGTGAGTATTCAAATTTTATTGGAATTAAATTTGTAAATTAATTTGGAGTATATTAAATTCAAAAAAATAGTTCAAATAATGTGGCAATTCAAGTTAAATTAAAGGGGCCACTAAAATCACACAATGTGTCAAATTTATGTGGCAATTCAAGTCAAATTAAATGAATCACTAAAATTGTACCACGTGTTAAATTTATGTGGAAATTCAAGTTAAATTAGATAAGCCACTAAAATCACGTCACATGTCAAATTTATGTGATAATTCAAATTAAATTAAATGGGCTATTAAAATAATGACACGTTTGTATAGTGACATGTTCCGGCCAATCAAATTAGAGCATTCTACAAGGAATGTGATTGGTCAATTCAAGTTGACCAATCAAATCACATCAATACTCCACTCCTTACAACTATAAATAGAGTTTCATTATTCAATAAAAGGGACTTTTGGAAAAATAAGAAGCAAGAAGAGAGCTCGTGGATCAAAGATTACAAACTCTTTACAATTTTCAAGTTCAAGCAATCAAGTTCAAGATCAAGAACCAAGCAAAAATCAAGAAGTTCAAGATCAAAATACTTGTTTATACTAATTATTCGTCATAACTATACAAAGGTTCGTGACGAATAATTCAAGTTTAAGATTCGAAGACAAGATTCAAGATCGAGCTACTCAAGCCCTTGAATCTAGTTCGAGTTCAACACACTTTTTTTACTTGAAGAATCAGAGGATTATCATAGAGATTGTAACACCCACTACATTTTGAAATTCAACATAATATATTTGTTACTCCAATTTTTCTCGTCTTGATTATTTATTTTTCTCGACTCAAAAATTTGTTGAGTACAAATTTTGGCACGCACAATGGGACCTCTCTACCTCTCATCTCTTTACATCAATCATCGAATTTCAAGAACGCTAACATGACATCTAAAAAGTTTGACCCCAAATCTGTTGTTACTAAGACTACTGATTCCAAGTTATCCTCTGAGGTGGAAAACATACTAGATGCTACCATGGAAAGCTTGGGACCCATCACTAGGAACATAGCAAATTTGCTAAGACAACAGACACTTCAAGTGTCGTCCACATCAGTTCCTATTATGAGCCTTCTATCTTCAAAGGGGGCAAGATTCTTATCGAATAAACTGGAAGAAGGGGAAAATATAGCAGAGATCGTCGAAAAGACATTGACTCGGCTCAGTCCATTTAAGGCAAAGGATAATACTGATCAAGAAGAAGATGATATCTTGATCACTAGATCTTCTCTAATCACTCCTCGTAACTTGTTCCAATCAAATTTTAGTTTGAGGGAAAATCCATGTTTCACTCATTCATCCTTAATGGCCATCCAAGCGATGGTGACTAACACTTCAACTGTTGAAGAACAATTGGCAAATTTGACAAAGGCAATTGAAGGTCTGACGAAATATGTACAAGATTAGGATAGTCGAAATGTCAAGCTGGCGGATAGAGTTGAAAACATTATGGAAGGGAATTCAAGTCATGCACCTGGAAAATATCCCATGGTACAAGAAAAAGGAGCGTCATCTATGAAGCAAATACATATTGGTGATAAACTGCAAGTATCTGCCGAAGGGGGGATTCCCATCTATCAACTGAAGGACTTCATCATGGGAACTATCAAGGATAAGTATGATGTTTCTTCAAAACCTTCGTTTACGTATTCCAAGCCATACACATCAAGAATAGATGTTTTGAAGATGCCTGCAGGTTACCAACTGCCAAAGTTTCAACAATTTAATGGAAAGGGAAATCCAAAGCTACACATTGCACACTTTTGTTGAAACTCGCAATAATGCTGGAACATATGGAGACTATGTGGTTAAGCAATTTGTGTGCTCCTTGCAAGGAAATGCCTTTGATTGGTACATAGATCTCGAGGCCAATTTCATTGATAGTTGGGAGCAACTTGAACATGAATTCCTTAATCGTTTTTATAGCACAAGGCGTACCGTGAGCATGGTGGAATTCATAAACACACGTCAATGGAAAGATGAACGCGTTATTGAGTTTATCAATAGATGGAGGAATGCGAGCCTCAATTGCAAGGATAGATTTAGTGAGTCTTCTGGAATAGAAATGTGCATTCAAGGAATGCATTAGGGACTTCGTTATATCCTGTAGGGCATCAAACCCAAGTCATTTGAGGAACTAGCTACACGTGCTCATGATATGGAGTTGTGCATGTCCTTAAATGGTAATGAAGGGCCACCTGTTTTTGATCCTCGCAAGGGGAAAGACAAAATAGAGGTGAAGAAAGGGGGCAAGTTTGCACCCAAGTCTGAAAACAAAGAGTCAATGAATGTTAGTGCCACACCGCTGAATGTTACCACAAAGCTAAGCAAAGTGTGAAGACTACAACTTTTAAGGATAATGTAGGTAGAAAGCTAACTTTGAAGGAAATGCAGGCAAAAGAGTATCCATTCTTGGACTCAGAAGTTTCGACAATTTTTGAAGAGCTTTTGGCATTGAAACTCTTTGAGTTACCTAAAATGAAGTGCCCAGACGAAGCTGGGAAGACTAATGATCCAAATTACTGTAAATATCATCGTTTGGTAGGCCATCCTATTGAAAAGTGTTTTATTTTTAAAGAAAAGATCATGAACTTGGCTTGAGAAGGAAAAATATTACTTGAAGACGAGAAAATGAGTTCAAATCAGATCTTTGTCACTTTTGGCTCACTTGATCCTATAGTTCTTTGCAACTTTGTTGAAGTGCATGATTGTGTAGATGTCCTAGCCACAATACCACCAGTGATGATCAGATTTGGTGACTTCGAGCCAATTGATGTCAACACGTCATCGTTCTTTCCTTTGATGAATAAAATAATCATGAAAGAAAACCTGAGGGAAACCAATCTTGTGGTGACCACACTGATGATGAAGGGTGGATTTTAGTAACACGATGAAAACGTTGCAAAGCAAGCTCACGAAAAGAGCCAAGTAAGAGGATTACAAAGAGGAAGATGAATAAACTACCCAAAACTCAGAGGGTAAGGAAGAATGTGAAGAAATCAAGGGTCGAGGAGAATTATTACCAAAGGCCACGTTCTCCAATGACATTGGAGGAATTTCTGCCGAGCTGGTTCCATACAAAGATTTCTCATTGTTATCCTAAGGCCTCATGATGTAACATTGATGAGGAAGAGATAGTTGGGGAAGATTCACCACTATCATTACTCTCATAAAGATCCCATCAAGTCTTTTTCTGAAGAAGTAAACACTACTAATACAAAGTTAACATTAACTAACGATGATCTTTTGTTAGGGGAAACATTACACAACCGTCCTTTTTATATGGTTGGTTTTGTGCGTGGGCATAAAGTGAATAGAATTATGGTAGATGATGGGTCTGGAGTCAATATCCTCCCTGTTCACACAGTGAAAAAACTTGGAATCTCAACAAATGAACTATCTGAAAGTCGTCTGATGATTCGCGAATTCAACAAAGAGCCATTGGAGCTGTCAAGTTAGATATAATGTTGGGAGATATGAGTTCGAGAGCACGGATGCATGTCATTGACTTGAAGACCTCATATAATATCTTGTTAGGAAGGCCGTGGATACATGAGAATAAGGTTGTGCCATCCACCTACCATTAATGTTTTAAATACTTCAAGGATGGGGTGCAAAAGAAGGTAGTGGCTGGTGATGAACCTTTTACTGAGGCAGAAACATATTTTGCAGACGCTAAATTCTACTTAAAGCATTATGCTTTAAAGGAAGTCAAAACTGCCAACACAATACCAAAGATTGATATCCTAGAAAGGGTCGGGGTAGCAACTGGGAAGGCAAAGGTTACAGTGGAGAAAGAACAAGATATGAGCAAGGTACCCAAAACAGATAAAACATCTTCGAGTAGGGGAGTGACTCCAACTCTTTGTTATGTCCCAAAGGCAAATAAGGTTAAAGTTCAAACTTCTGAGTTGTAGAGTGAGGGACTGGCATTTCCTATCAAGAAGATGGACACAATCAAGTCACCTTCAAAAGTGATAGAAGAATTTGTCAAACTATCAGGCCATAGTTCCTATGAAGCACTTCCTAACAGGCGCACAAATGAGGGCTTTGACTCGAATGCTTATAAATTGTTGGTAAAAGCAAGGTACAATCCCAATGAAGCTTGTAAACTGGGGAAGGTTTCAAATGTAGTTATGGAAAAGAGAAATCATGGTCTAAATCCTACTCAAAGAATGATGTTAGAAAAAGGGTATGTTGTCAAGCAATCTCGTGAAGGATTGGGTTACAGACAACCATCACCTGTCCGGATCTCTATAAGAAGAATGAGCATCAATTACATTACACCTATAGAAGAATCTGTGATACCCGACAAAAGGCCCTATGTGTTTGATCGACTTATCGACCCTGCTACTAATACTTTTGTATTTTATCGACTTGTCGAATCAACTCCAAGAGCTTCAATGTTCGATTGTTTGGGCCCAATGAAGAAGAAATACAAGCGCAAAGGGAATTATGGAAGGATGGGAGAACATGTTCACTCTCAAGGGCACAATCCACCCAAGAATTGCTCCAGTTTGATTCCTTCTAGAATGAGGCGAGAAGCAAAACTTGTAGTTTCATGTGGAGAGGTCCTGAGGGCAAAAAAGCATACCATAGTTCACACTAAAGAACACGATGAAGATGAAGAAAGTGTGGGGTCATCATATTACGTCACAATTTGTGACAATAAATGTACTTCACCATACATGAAAGTTGAAAATGGGTTTGCTGATGTTCATTCATGTTATCATATATCTTTCCATGACAGTGATCCCCAAGAAGATGAGAACGCTGAAGATGCGCCTCCAGAACTTGAAGAAGGGGTAAAAAATACTGTTGATGCATTAAAAGAAGTCAATCTTGGGGACGATGATGACAAAAGGCCTACATACGTAAGTGTGCCTCTTTGAATGAGGATGAAGAAAAGAAATATATAGAGTTACTTATTGAGTTCAAAGATGTGTTTGCTTGGAGTTATAAAGAGATGCCAAGATTAGATCCTAGAGTTGCGGTCCATCATCTTGCTGTCAAATGGGGCATTCGTCCTATTAAGCAAACTCAACGTCGATTTAGACCTAAAATAATTCCATTGATCGAAGTTGAAGTTAACAAGCTCATTGAAGCAGGGTTCATTCGGGAAGTCAAGTATCCTACATGGATCTCAAGCATTGTACCTGTAAGAAAGAAAAATGGCCAAATTCGAGTTTGTGTTGACTTTAGGGATCTTAATAATGCATGCCCTAAGGATGAATTCCCTCTTCCAATCCCTGAGCTTATGATTGACGCCACGACTGGATATGAGACGATGTTCTTTATGGATGGTTCCTCTGGATATAATCAAATTCGGATGGCACCAAGAGATGAAGAACTTACTGCATTTCGCACTCCTAAAGGCATATATTGTTACAAAGTGATGCCTTTTGATTTGAAGAATGCTGGAGCTACTTACCCACGGGCAATGCAGGATATTTTTGATGACATGCTCCATAAAAATGTTGAGTGTTATGTCGATGATTTAGTGGTAAAATCAAGGAAGAGTTGTGATCACCTGCAAGATTTGAGAATGGTGTTCGAACGACTTCGAAGATACCAACTCAAAATGAGCCCTTTAAATGTGCTTTTGGAGTTACTTCAAGAAAGTTTTTGGGTTTTATTGTTCGACATCGAGGGATTGAAATTGACCAAGACAAGATAGATGCTATCTTGAAGATGCCTGAGCTTAAAAACATTCATGAGTTAAAAAGTTTACAGGGAAAGTTGAAATATCTTAGGAGATTTATCTCAAATCTAGCTGGGAGATGTGAACCATTCAATTGTCTTATGAAGAAAGATGTTCCTTTTGAATGGGATCAAGTTTGTACCAATGCTTTTGAGAACATAAATCCCTACGTGATGAAGCCTCCCGTACTTGTGGCTCCTATACCTGGAAAACCTGTGATATTATATATTGCGGCATGAGAAAGGTCCATAGGAGCACTTCTAGCACAAAAAAACAATGAGGGGAAAGAAAATGCCCTTTATTAGCTTAGTAGGATGATGACACAAAATGAGATCAAATATTCACCTATTGAGAAGTTATGTCTGGCGCTTGTTTTCTCAATTCAGAAGATGAAACATTACTTTCAATCTCATGTTATACGCCTTGTCTCAAAAGCAAATCCTATCAAGTTTTTCATGTCCAATCCTGTCTTAAGTGATCGACTAGCGAGATGGTATCTCCAATTTCAACAATTTGAAATTGTATACATCTCCCTAAAGGCTGTGAAAGGACTAGTGATGACAGATTTCTTAGCTAATCATCCAATTCCGAATGATTGGGAGTTCTCTGATGACTTACCCGATGAAGACACAATAATGGTAGAAGTCCAACCACTATGGAAAATGTATTTTGATGGCACTGCGCATCGCCAAGGGGCTGGCGCTAGAGTAGTGTTTGTCACTCCTTATGGAAAAGTCTTGCCATATTCTTTTACTTTATCTCAACGTTGCTCTAATAATGTTGCTGAATATCAAGCACTCTTGCTTGGACTTGAAATGGCCGTTGATATGAAATGATTGCAACTGCAAGTTTTTGGGGATTCCAAGTTGGTGGTTAATCAAGTTTTGGGTAATTATGAGGTGAAAAAGACTGAGTTACTCCCATACTACAATTATGCTCAAAAAATGATGGGTTGACTTGGAGAGACGACTATTCAACATGTTCCTAGAGGGGAAAATAAGATGGCTGATGCATTGGTAGCTTTAGCTTCTACGCTGGTATCGCTTGATCAAATGCAAGTTGCTATCTGTCAATGATGGATAGATCCGCCACTAGATGAGCATGAGGAAGAATTTGAACAAGTCATCGCTACTTCTAAAGCTGAAATTGAAGACTGGCAACAACAAATAATTGATTACTTATGTTATGAAATACTGCCCGAAAATCTTCAAAGGAGGACAAAAATTTAACGACGAGCCCCTCAATTTCTTTATTATAAAGATACACTCTACAGACGATCATTTGATGATGGGGTACTCTTACATTGTTTGGAGGCAGAAGAATCCATTCAAGCAATGGAAGAAGCGTATTCTGGAGTATGTGGGGCACACCAATCTGGGCCTAAACTTCATTTTCATATAAAAAAATGGGGTACTATTGGCAAATCATGGTGAAAGATTGCTTGGATTACGTTTGAAGGTTTAAAGCTTGTCAATTCCATGCAAATTTTATACATCAACCCTAGAAGTATTGCACCTAACTATTTCTTCATGGCCATTCGAAGCTTGGGGTTTGGATGTTGTTGGCCCATTACCTAAATCCTCTGGTGGGCATTTGTACATCTTAGCTGCGACAAATTACTTCTCCAAATAGTCGGAAGCTGTTTCTCTTAAAGAAGTAAAGAAGGAGAATGTCGCCAATTTCATTCGGGTTAATATTATCTATTGTTTTGGTATTCCTCGATATATATTGACAGACAATGGCAAGTCATTTGATAATAAGTTGATGACAAAGATATGTGATCTTTTTGGCTTCAAGCAACACAATTCCTTTATGTGTTATGCCGTTGCTAATGACCTCGCTGAAGCATTCAATAAGACACTCTGCAACTTATTGAAGAAAGTTGTCTCTAAATCTAAGAGAGATTGACATGAAAGAATGGAAGAAGCTCTTTGGGCATATTGGACCACGTACCGCACGCCAACACAAGCAACTCCTTATTCTCTTATTTACGGAGTTGAGGCGGTCCTTCCACTTGAGTGTCAAATTCCATCATTGCGACTTGCTATTCAAGAAGGGCTCATTGATGAAGAAAATACTTGAATACACCTAGAAGAATTGGAGGCTCTTGATGAAAAGAGGATAGAAACTCAATAAAGTTTGGAATGCTATCAAGCTCGTTTAGCTCGATCCTTTAATAAGAAGGTTCGTCTCAAATGCTTTCAAATAGGCAACCAAGTTCTTGTTGTAAGAAGGCCTATTATTACTTCTCGACGATCTGGAGGCAAGTTCTCTGTTAAATGGGATGGACCATATGTTGTACAAGAGGTATACTCAAATGACGCTTACAAATTGGTCGACCCAGAAGGATTGCACATTGGCCCCATCAATGGAAAGTTCATGAAGAGATACTATCCTTGAAAAGAAAGACACACTCCTTAAGCAAAAAAGTGCATACTGCACCATACTCCTGGCCCTCAAGAGTATAAACTGTGTACAACTCCCAATTTTTTTTTTACTCTTTTAGAACCACGTTATGACTTAATCCTCTTCACTGAGGTATGTAGGCGCTTAGAAGTTACATTCTAAGTTCAGTCGCATGAGTGTCAAAACTACATATTCCACACTTGATCCTTTTTGTTGAGATTTGTAAGTACTTAGAGTTGCATCCTAATTTCATTCTCATGAGCCTAAACAAAAGGGGAAAAGGAGCAGAACATCACGATATTTCCCTAAAAAGTGTAATGCAAGTCATGGAGGCTTGAGCAAGACCAAATTTTAGTCAACTTTAAAGAAATATTTGTATGAATTCCCTTTCAATGCATCAATATGAATAAATGAAACTTGAAGCTAAAACATAAAGTGAGCATTGAAGAAAATGTGTGATATAAAGCAATCAAAAGGTTTCTTTGCTATTGATATTAAAAAAAATGTCAACTAAGCAATAAAAAAAAAGGAAAGCATAAAGTTTGAAAGAAAACATGTTCTTATAGGCTAATCTAGAAATAGCTTATAGTTGGCTAATTCTTGAAGAGAGGCTTCTAAGATCTTCTTGTTTCTCTTCTACTTCATTAGAGGCAGTTAAAGTTAAGGCTGCTAAGGAAGCATAAACACATTTGTTGTACTCCTGTTCAGCTGCTAACACCTTAGATTCAACATCTTCCGCTTCTTTCTTGACAACGTCTCGACGAGCCTTTAACTTTTTCACTCTCTTCTTTGCCTCCTTAAGGGATTGAAGAGTAGCAGATAATTTCTTGGATTTTTCACTCTTCTCATTCAAAATGAGAGCAAGATCTTCCTTGGCTTTTAAATAAGGCTCAGAATTTTCAAGCTCCCTAATTTTATCAGCAAGGGACGATCGTGCTTGGTCATAAGAGGTGGCAAGTTCGAAGAAAGAGCTCAATAAGTTCTTCAAAGGAGAAATGTCCACACCCATTTTATCTATATCCTCAAAAATCACTTGGACCTCATCCTCAAGGGAAGAAACACGTTCTGCAATAAGGTCAATCAGTTTAGAGCGTATCTTAGCCCATGCTTCCTTGACAAAATTCATTAGAAGCTCCGAAACGACCTTTCTTCCATAAAAAATGAACATGGATATTGTTGGTTGTTCACGAGCATTGAACTCTGTGGTACTTGTAATTCTTCCATGAGAAGCAGAAGTAGCCTCTTGCTTTGATTTAGGTGCTGAAGATGATTTTCTTAAATCTAGCCCTTCTATAGATTCATTACTATCTTGTGGTTTAGGAACTTCCAACATATTGATGTTGTTTTCCTGAAAAAAAAGGTAGGAGAAAGATAATAATTAGTAACATCATTTGGTGTCACAGGATGATAGAGAAGTTGAAATCATTACCTCTCTTACGGCTGTCAAAGTCTTTGAAGAACTAATGTTATCTTCAACAACCTCTACCACATGCAAATTAGTATCTTTTTGAGTGTCCGAAGGCCGTCTTAACCTCTTTCAACCTTCATCACTTTTGGTACTAGTACTCTCATCTTGACTCGGTCGCTTAAGAGAAGTATGATAAGATGGACTTTTGGCTTTATCTGAAATAACTATTGTAGACATCAGAGCAGGAGGTTCGCTCACAACTAAGACCTCTTCGTTTTTTCAAATAACATCAGTGTTTATACCAACCTCATTCGTCAAGAATTGCACGTGACTTTCTAGAAATTTGTCATGCACCTTGTCCCACTAAGACTGATAATTGAGCGAAACAAATTTCTTCAGATTGGGCTCATTAGGGGGAAATATTGCCTTTGCCTTGGACTTAGTCAACACACAAATTCTCGCAAGTCTTAATCCCTCGATTAATGAAGCCTCTCGAAAATCATGGTCCAATCGACCCGGGATATCCTAAAAAAAGCCAATTGACGACTGAATCTGTGAGGACTATAAGGCTCAATAATGAAGACATCTCCATCCCTTAGAGTAAGATGGTTTGAGCGAATACTCATGAAGAAATTCAATTGATACTCTTTTTCTATGTCGCTCATCACGATTGTGATATGCATGAGGCCTGTCAAGCAATGTTGCATTCCAAACAATAGTTGCGCCTTCATGAATGCGCTTTTGTGTCTCCTCTTTTTTGTAGTACCTGGCAGTGCCTTCACTAGAATAAGTGGTCATAAATGGATCAGTCGGCCCAATCGATAATAAGTAATGAGTCTTGAAGTAACAGGCCAACCAACCATACACATAATGGATTGAAAAACAAGTGTGGATGACATCAAGCTGTGAACACATTGAAATTGTGTTCAAACCTCTATAGATACTAGCTAAGACCGGGACTGCAAGGCTAACTCTTCGATCGTATGCTAGTTGACAATCCATTCTAAAAGCGCCTGGTCGAATAAAGTCAACCTTCTTTGTAGGAAGCACGAATGCACATAGCCAACAAGATAAAAATGATGCCAAATACATTTTCTCTCTCTTCTGGCCCTTGACCCTTAACTTGCGAAACAAAGGTTCTTCAGCAGCAGACCAATTGGTATGCTCATCAATTGTTCCAGTTGGGTTATGTGACACTTTAAAATGAGCAGACTTCTTTTCTTTTCTTGGAGGTGGTTGCTTGTATTATATATTCTTCATGCACCAAAACTGTACCCATTGTTCCACAAAAACATCCAACTTTCCATTGTTGGCTGCTCATAATTGATGAAAAGTATCAAATAAATGCTCACAGGATGGCGGGAGAAACCTCTTTCCCTTGTCATCTACGGTTGTAAGTTCTGTAACGTTTGAAACGACTTCCTCATAAAGACTTTCAGTTATGGATAAACCACCAATTGCATGTAAGTCCCAAAATGATATAGATACTTCTCCAACCGAAGTGAGCAATGTATTTGTAACAGGACACCAAGCTTCACAAAAGGCTTGCAAGATACTGGTGTTATGGTCGTAAGTAAAAAGCGAGTCGTATACAATATCATAAATTTTTGCATCCTTCAAAGTTTGACGACTCCTATTGAGAATATCTTTGGCCCAATCCCAATAACCTGGAATATAGTGGAACTCTCTGTCAAATGTGAAAGTGTCATTCCATTGTGTCTCTCCATTTATGATTCAGCGTCCCAAAGATGATAGAGAACTTGCAGTATTTCTGACACGGTGATTAGGAGAGCGAAGTTCCCAAGTCTTTGGAGGACGACTGTTATGTTCTAGAGTCCAATTATCTAAATTGGGGAGGTCCTCTAGAATCGGCCAAGGAGCAACATAGTGTCCACCTAATGGAGTACCTGCAAGTAATTTGTTCTCCACTTTACTACCCTTATGGTATGATATCGCAAGGTACCGTGACTTAGTAGAAGATCTCAGATCTCTGAAGTAAACCATGATTCGAACAGCAAAACAAAAGCTTTTTATCAGCACGAATTATGTAAAGTCTTTGCCTTAGACGGTGTAAAGTCTTTAGCTTAGACTGTATTGCGCCTTTGACTCAGACAGTGTAAAGTCTTTGTCACAAATTGTGTAAAGTCTTTGTCTTAGACGGTGTAAAGTCTTTAGCTTAGACTGTATGCGCATTTGACTCAGAATGTGTAAAGTCTTTGCCACAAATTAAGTAAAGTCTTTGCCTTAGACGGTGTAAAGTCTTTAGCTTAGACTATATTGCGCCTTTGACTCAGACAGTGTAAAGTCTTTGCCACGAATTGTGTAAAGTCTTTGTCTTAGACGGTGTAAAGTCTTTAGTTTAGACTGTATGCGCATTTGACTCAGAATGTGTAAAGTCTTTGCCACAAATTAAGTAAAGTCTTTGCCTTAGACGATGTAAAGTCTTTAGCTTAGACTATATGATGCATTTGACTTAGACTGTGTAAAGTTTTTGTCAAAGACAAATAAAAAGGGGGTTGATTCTATAACTTAAAGTCAACAAAAGAAAATTGGGGACAAAGTTAACAAGAAAATACAATAACCATGACCTCTTTACTATAATTTTTTTTTATGAGTATTTTATTTTATTCTTTTCACAAAAAGAATAAAATAGAATTATTCGTGAACATGTGAAAAAAAAAGAGAGAGACAATTCATCGACCAAAGAACTTATTTCTTGATGAATTAAATATATATACTATTTTTTAGTCACTTTCATATGAAATACAAAATACCCATGTAGCTACAAAAAAAAGAAGAGGACAATTCATCAATCAAAAAAGTTATTTCTTGATGAATTAAATATCTTTCTTTTTTAGTCACTTTCATATGAAATTCAAAATACACGTGAAAAAAGGGGATAATTCATCAACCAAATAATTTATTTCTTGATGAATTAAATATATATGTTACCCACTTTTACAAAATATCCATGTGACAAAAAGAAAGGATAGTTCATCAATCAAATAGTTCATCAATCAAAGAATTTATTTCATGATGAATTAAAAATATATATTTTAGTCACTTTCATATGAAATTCAAAATACACATGTGAAAAAAGGGGGGGGGGGGATAATTCATCAACCAAAGAATTTATTTCTTGATGAATTAAAAATTTATGTTACCCACTTTTATAAAATATCCATGTGAGAAAAAAAAAGGATAGAATCAACCAAAAAAATTATTTCATGATGAATTAAAAATATATTTTACCCACTTTCATATGAAATATAAAGTACCCATAAGATCAAGAAAAAAAGAAAAAGAAAGAAATTTAACGTGAAGGTGAACTCAACAATATGTCAACTCTCTGAAATTAATGCACATGAATGAAAGTAAATGGTCTATTTATAGATGAACAATACAAAGTATTTGACTCCTAGAAGAATAGAAGTTGGAAAAGTTATCTTGAAAAAGGAATCCTACTTCTAATTGAAAAGAAATAAGTTATAAAAATTAAAAAAAAGGAAAAAAAGGTGGTGCACGTGTAGTTTCCACAAAGTGACATTAAATAGGGGTCCACTTGTTGACTAACAAGTACTCTTATTTCTTTTATATATATATATATATATATAATTAATACTTCAAGTCCAGTCTTTAAAGAAAATTTAAATTTTTTTGACAGGACTTGAAGTAGGGATATTTGTGAGTATTCAAATTTTATTGGAATTAAATTCGTAAATTAATTTGGATTATATTAAATTCAAGAAAATAATTCAAATAATGTGGCAATCCAAGTCAAATTAAAGGGGCCACTAAAATCACATCACGTGTCAGATTTATGTGGCAATCCAAGTCAAATTAAATGAACCACTAAAATCGTACCACATGTTAAATTTATGTGACAATCCAAGTTAAATTAGATAAGCCACTAAAATCATGCCACATGTCAAATTTATGTGGTAATCCAAATTAAATTAAATGGGTCATTAAAATAATGACACGTGTATATGGTGACATGTTCCGGTCAATCAAATTAGAGCATTCTACAAGGAATGTGATTGGTCAATTCAAACTGACCAATCAAATCACACCAATACTCCACTCCTTACAATTATAAATAGGAATTTCATTAAAAAGGACTTTTGGAAAAATAAGAAGCAAGAAGGAAGCTCGTGAATCAAAGATTACAAACTCTTTACAATTTTCAAGCTCAAGCAATCAAGTTCAAGATCAAGAACCAAGCAAAAATCAAGAAGTTCAGAATCAAAATACTTGTTTATACTAATTATTCGTCATAACCATACAAAGGTTCGTGACGAATAATTCAAGTTCAAGATTCGAAGACAAGATTCAAGATCGAGCTACTCAAGCCCTTGAATCTAGTTCGAGTTTAACACACTTTTTTTTTACTTGAAGAATCAAAGGATTATCATAGAGATTGTAACACCCACTATATTTTGAAATTCAACATAATATATTTGTTACTCCAATTTTTTCCGTCTTAATTATTTATTTTTCTTGATTCAAAAATTTGTTACGTACAATGCCAACAAAACGAAATAGCTTGCGATCTTGAACGTGAGATCAATGCCTCAATGTGCGTCACCATGGACTTGAGCCACTCAGAAAGGTATAATCACATTTCACACCTCACACATATTATAATAAACTAGTTTAGTGCATATGTTTTGCACGCATGAGCAAGTGTGGTCTATTGTGATATAGTAAAGATGAGAAAATCAATTTAATTGCTTATAATATAAATATGTTAATAGTTTTTGAATATATAAAGTAATAATTTAGAGTTGAATAGATAGAAGTTAAATAATTAATTGACCAAAATTTAATGTAACAAAATATTCCTAGATATAAAAGAAAACGTTACTTAAACAGGTACGTTTTAATAAATAATTTGCACTGGTATTAAAAATTAATTTATGCATGCAATATAAATGAATTATACATATTTTAAAATATATTGTGCTTGTTTGGTAAGAAATTGACACAATGTATTATAAATGTATTAAAGTGTGTGATAAATGTATTATCCATCAATGAAACTTGTATTATATATGTCTTATAAATAGTTCCCTGTAATATGAATTAAAATTGTATTATAAGTGTTCAACGAAAATAAAATATTATTGTTATAAATAGTAAATATTTTCTTAATTTAGTATAGAGATAAGTATAAAAAATACACTTAAACTATCCCTTTTCTTGAGTTTCATACTTAAACTATTGAAAGTGTGAGTTTCATACATAAACTATCACTTATTAGTTTGAGAAACATACCTCAGTGGTGTGTGTAATATACTTTCTCCTTTATTGAAAAAAATCTTGCCACATGGATAAAACATTTCACATTGACAAAAATTAAATAAACTTGTTATAAATATATTTAATTTGTAGTGAATGTCTATTATGTGGATTCCTATAATAGTTTGGAATCCTATTTAAAGACCAAATTAGTTTCCTACTTGGACACCAAGTCAGTTTTTTCCCAATAAATTTAAGGATTTCCTACATTGTAAAATACATCAGAATACATAACGGAATATTATTCAAGAGCAATATGAAATTTTCTTTCTACTTTCTTCTTTTATTTTATACTTTCATAACACGTTATCAGCACGAGACTCTATCGTCTTAAAGAGTGAAGGTCAAGTTTTAAGGCTAAGGTATTATTTGTATTTATTTGTTTTCTCTTTATTGATATGACTAACTTTACGAAACTTGAATTCGTTGCCCTACATAATTTGGGCAAGAACTACCCGTCATGGGTGTTGGATGATATGGGTTTTGGAGATACCATTAAGATGAAAACAAAGCATCAAAACAAGACTGTGTAAAATTATGATATTCTTGTGTCATCATCTTGATGAGAATTTGAAAATATGAATATCACACAGTTAAGAATCCACTTGTTTTGTGGAAAAACCTAAAACAAAGATATGACCACTTGAAGATGGTCATACATCCAAAATCATGATATGATTGGATGCATCTGTGACTAGATGACTTTTAAGTCTATTCATGAGTATGATCCTGTTATGTTCAGAATCACTTCTTAATTGAAACTGTGTAGAGAAGCGATTATATATTGATATAATGAAAAAAACGTTCTCCACATTTCATGCTTCGAATATGTTGCTACAACATCGATATCGAGAGAAGAAGTATTATGAACTGATTTCTTATATTTTTGTGATTGAACAAAATAATGATTTGTTAATAAAAAATCATAAGAATCGGCCTACTAGATCTACACCACTTTCTGAAATGAATGAGGTGTATGCCCACCATGTTAGGCATGAAAAAGGTCGCGATTCTGGTCGTGGTCATGATAATGACCAAGAACAAAATTCTTTTCCTGGTATTAATCATTCACCAAATAAAAATCACCACCAAAAGGGTGTTATCAATGTGATGAAAAATGCCACTATGTAAGTGAGTGTCGTACTCTCAAATACTTGGTTGAACAAACATCACTACAGAAGAAAGAGAAAAATTTTGAAGTAAATTTTCTCTAAAAATTATGTTCACATCATACAATTCGATGTAACAGATTTACTTTGTACACCTTCAAAGAAAGCTAAATAATTTGATTGGTGATGATAAAATGATAGATTCAAGTTCTATCTCACCAAAAAGGGTAAGATATCGGGTTAGTAAAGTCCTGATGTACCATGATGATAAGATGTTGGGTTCAAGCCACATCAATTTATGGCGTAAGACGTCTTTAAATGGATAAGACGTTGGGTTCAAGTCCCAATGCACCATATTAATGATAGAATGATGACTAAAGCAAAATAATATGCTTTCGATGAAAAGTCATAAAATATGTTCCATTAAAATGATCTATTCTCTAAAGTGAATGTGGTAGCAGTGCATAATGTCTTAAAGAAGACAAGTAATTGAATAATGCACGCGAACATAGAATAAGATACTAAGTTGTCATAAATTGATATGCTAAGATGATTATGTTCCATTCTTGAAGAATGAGAACTTTTTGATAAATGTTGCAGATACAAATCCATTCTCTGAAGTAAATGTGATTGTATCTAATAAAACTTCTCAATATGAATGAATGAATGTGCACTTTATCGTGATATCATCACGACTCATCTCCAGAAGAGAGATGGAACAATTGAGAATAAATAAATATAAAAAGTACTCCCCGAGTAATAAATTTGCTCATGTAATAGAGCAAAAGACACATGTCATGGTAAACTCGAAGTTTATTTATTAGACATATATTAAAAAAATAAAAAATTCTTCAAGATTGCTTGTTCTCATGATAAGTTGATTGGATCAACTAATGTTGGGACCGAGTCCTCTAAATTTTGAAAGTATAAAAGGTGAATATGGGGCATGTTCACGGTCATGTGATATGTGAAATAGATGCATACATCTATAGGATAATCACATGTGCATATATTGTCAACTTGAAGTTTGACATTTGCGAAATTGATTGTGCAAGATAATTGAATTAAAAACACAACTTTCAGAATACGTAATCAAGACAATTCATCTTGATAATATTGATAAATATCCAAACTGGTTGACGCTAAATGCCTCAAATAAATGGTCAATAATTATTTATGAGAACAAGACTTCATGGTCTGAAATATGATAAATTGCATATAAAAATATACATAAGACCAATACATTATGATCAATTTTTCCCTCAATTGATTTATGGTCAAGGATCATATGATTTCCATCTAATAAGTTTGGTATGCGGTATATAATTAATAAATATACCATGATGCATAAAAGATGGATTCTCCAAGATAGATTGGAATATATGTTAGTTTGTCTAACATAAGGGGGAGATAATAAGAAACTAAGAGTTGAAATACTCTTATTGAATGTCCTCGAAGGACAGAGTCTATGACATGCATAAAATATGCAACTGATCCCAAATAAGATTATTCTTGAAAGGAGCAAATTATCAAAGTGGTCATAATAAAGAGGCAATGTGCTCTTGAAGAGCTTATGACATAACACTTTATGAAATCTCATGAGAGAGGTAGCTACCTGAAAATAATGAAGTGATGAGATCTCTATAAGTTATGTCACATTGCAAACTGACAAAAATGATATTTTGTCAATGACATCTTTGATACAGCATAGTGCAATATTGTAAAAGGTTATGAGGATCTAAATTTTCCAGTATATTAAAACATGTTCTAATTATCAAGTGGAATGATGCGTCTTGATAAGCGTAAAACTTATTTGACTTGCAATCTAGACACTAGAAGTGTCATGCATTTAATATTGAATATTGTCACTGGACAAAATTGATATGAAAGTATTTGAAGGATTTAAAATGCATGAAGCATATACATGTTCTTGAAAAACTTGTTTATAATCCTCATATTGATTAAAATTAATCAAGAACCTTTCATATGTAAGTTGATAACTTGAATTGAAACTCTTGAAGAGTTTTCAAAAGACAATATATTGTTTGCTTAAAGAAGTTGAAGTGAGAAACTTGCAAAAGTCTTTGATCCTAAATAGAGGATTCACAAAAGGAGATAGAACGAAACACATTTCGTCATAACTTTTCTATACACACGAGCTTCAAAAGAATGGTGATATAAATGTGCAGCAAATTTGTTCGAGTGACAATGTGATTGATTTATTTACCAAATCTCTACCAATTGCAACTTTCAAGAAGATGACACACAATATCGGGATGCAAAGATTCAAGTCTTTGGACTGATATTCTGATTAGGGAGAGTTAATACACAATGTACTCTTTTTTCCTCTTAAGGTTTTGTCCCATTGGTTTTCCTTGTAAGGTTTTTAATGAGACATCCAAAATGCGTATTATTAGATATGTGTACTCTTTTTCCTTCACTAGAATTTTTTTCTCACCGAGTTTTATCTAGTAAGGTTTTAACGAGACACATAATCTAGCAAATAGACATTCAAGGGGGAGTATTATAAACATATTTAATTTGTAGTGAATGTCTATTATGTGGATTCCTGTAATAGGTAGGAATCCTATTTGAAGACCAAATTAGTTTCCTACTTGGAGACCAAGTCAACTTTTTCCCTATAAATATAAGGGTTTCCTTCATTATAAAATACATCAGAATACACAACTGAATATTATTCAAGAGCAATAAGAAATTTTCTCTCTACTTTCTTGTTCTTTTACTTTATACTTTCATAACAAAACTATTATTATTAATTAAAAGTTAAAGATTAAAGTATAAATATTTTTCTAAAAGAATATTATGTTTTAAAAAATAAAATTTAAAATATTTTTTACCTACTCCATCGTTCAACCCTCCCTCCCTCTTTGAATCTTTTTTATAAAATATTTTTAAAAAGTTTAAACTTTAGCCTCTACTCCAGTCCTACTTAAAAAAATTGATATTTTTAAATAAATGAAATTATATCCCACCTGCATCTAACTCTTCACTCCTAATTTATTATCATCTTTTTTAATTTTTTTTTTATAGATATGTACACATATTTTTAGAATTTTTTTTTGCTACTTGTGTATTGAATAAAATAGAAATAAGAAAATTAAATTTTTTTTATGGCTATTGTAAAATGGATGTCCAAACAAATAAATATTTTTCATGTCCACATAATATATTTTGTGGAAACTTACATAGACACATAATATACACTATGTGGAAGATATATTTACACTAATCTTAATGTGTTGTAACCTAATCATTCATGTATTATACTTGGTGTCCAAGGCGTATACATGATAATGAGATAATCATAAATGACCATGTATACACAAGTATAAATACCCCCTTTCTTGTAATAAAATCGATAGAGTGAAAAGAAGAACAAAGTGAGAATAAGAAATACTACATCTTCTCTTTTATATTCCTTCGTAGTTTTAATATATTCTCATCATTTCACAACACGTTATCAACACGAGGCTCCAACCAAATAAGTTAAGCTTCTATCTCAGTACGTATACAATCTTCTTCTAGCTATTCTTATATCTTATAATATATAAATTATAATAACGTCAACCTACTTTATTTCTTGAACAACTTTTGATGCTATTTAAATTTTTATTTAAGCATTCTATATTGTCATAACTAGTAGGACCATTGTTTAATATATATCTATATTCTAATACTCACTTTACACTGAGTTGATAGAAGATTAATTAAATAACATATTAATTGATAACCAACTTGTTTTTATATCTTAAGGATCTTAGTTAAATTTATTTGCATCAATAGAAATTTTTACTCACAAGTCATCTTTGATTCATTCTTTTTAAGTTTTCATCATGTCTAACTTATCAAAATTTGAATTTGTGGCACTTGATATTACCGGGAAAAATTATTTATCATGGATTCTTGACGTTGAAATTCACCTTGACGCGAAAGGTCTTGGAGACTCTATTAAACAAGGAAATAAAACATCAAGTCAAGATAAAGCGAAAGTTATGATTTTTCTTCGCCATCACCTTCATGAAGGATTAAAAACTGAATATTTAACTATGAAAAATCCACTTGAATTATGGATTAATTTAAAGGATCGATATGACCACCTAAAACTTACTGTATTACCAAAAGTTTGCTATGAATAGATACATCTTCGATTTCAATATTTTAAATCTGTAACAGAATATAATTATGCTATTCACAAAATAAGCTCAATATTAAAATTATGTGGAGATACTATCATTGATGATGATTTACTTGAGAAAACTCTCTCTACCTTTCACGCTTCAAATGTGTTGTTTCAATAACAATATCGTGAAAAGAGATTCAAGAAATACTTTAAATTAATTACATGCCTATTTGTGGCTGAGCGAAATAATACTTTGCTAATGAGAAATCATGAAGCCCGCTCCACTGGGCTTGCTCCATTCCCTGAAGTGAATGTCATAGCAATGTCTCATCAGTCTGAAATAAGACAAAATAATTATCGTGGCCGTGGTCGCAATCATGGTCGACGACACAGGCAAGGGCGTGGTGACAAACGAAATAATTATCATCATCATGGTGAAAATAAACACGAGAATAGTAGAGTTTCTCAAAATAATACTTCCAAGGAAAGAATCAATATTTGTCATCGATGTGACATGAAAGCACATTAGGCACATGATTGTCGTACGCTCGATCATTTTGTCAAGCTTTATCAAGCCTCCCTCAAAAGAAAAGAAAATAATCTGGAGGCTCACTTGACCTTTCATAAAGATGATAGTAAAACAACCCCCGCAAATAAATATGATGATATTGAGGCAAATCTTGCTTATAAAGATGATGATGACTTCACGGATTTCTCAAATAACACTCATTTGAGAGTTGAAGACTTCTATGAGAATATTGTCTAAAGAACCATCATCTACTTGAAAATAAAATAAAATCATAAGAATGATTATTATTTTCTTTTATAACTATCTAGTTTTTGTGATAGCACTAATATTCCCCTTCCTCTGAATTGTAATGACAAGTCAAGTGAATATGCAACTATATTGTAATGATGTATATTAGTTATTAATATAATCTTTTTATTTCTACAAAAAAAATAACTATGTTGTTCTTCTTAAATGCTAAAGCATTATATCTTTACTAGTGTCTATAGTTTGTCAAGTTAGTTTTTAATATCCTTATAATGCTTTTTTTTAATCTTTATGAAGAGTATGAAAATTTCTCAATTATCAATAGGATCCAAAATCAGTTATGAAGATATGTGTCTTATAGATAGTGCTACAACACATTATTTTAAGAGATGAGAAATATTTCTCTTATTTGATTATGAAAGAAGCCAATGTTAATACACTTTTTGATAGTTTAAAATTAATTGAAGGCTCCAAAAAAGTTAATTTATTTCTTACTGGAGGAACAAATATAACAATTGATGAAACATTATATTATAGTAAGTCTCAAAGAAATTTATTAAGTTTCAAAAACATTCTTCAAAATGCCTATCATATTAAGACTACATATGATGAAAAGAATGAGTATCTTTATATTACTACAATGATGTCAGATAAAAAATTTATACTTGAAAAATTACCTGCTTTATCATCTGACTTATACCACACAAGTATTAGCATGATAGAGACACATGCCATGGTTTCAAATGATTTTATTATTTGGCATGACTGGTTGGGCCATCCCAATTCTAATATGATACACAAAATAATTGAGAATTCACATGGACATTCTTTGAAGAACCAAAAGATTCTTCAACTTAAGGAATTCTCTTGTGCTGCATGTTCTCAAGGCAAATTGATTACTAGACCATCAGTAATCAAAGTGGGAGTTAAATCCCCAACATTTATGGAACGTATACAGGGTGATATATGTGGGCCCATTCACCCGTCATGTAGACCATTCAAATATCATATGATTTTAATAGATGCATCTACAAGATGATCACATGTGTGCTTATTATCAACCTACAATATGACGTTTACGAGGTTGCTGTCCCAAATAATAAAATTACAAGCATAATTTTCAGATTATGCAATTAAGACAATTCGTCTTGATAATGCTGATGAATTTACATCCTAGACTTTTAATGATTATTGTATATCAACTGGGATAACAATTGAGCATTTGATTTCTCATGTTCATACTTAAAATAGTCTAGCGGAATCATTGATTAAACGCCTCCAATTAATTGCTAGACCAATGCTTATGAGAACAAAGCTCCCCACTTCATTGTGGGGTCATGCTATTTTGCATGCAACAAATCTTGTGGGGATTAGGCCCACAAGTTATCATAAAGTCTCCCCATTACAATTGACTTTTGATCAGGAGCCGAACATTTTCCATCTTAGAATATTTGGATGAGCGGTATATGTTTCAATTGCTCTACTACAACGCACAAAGATGGGTCCCCAAACAAAGTTGGGAATATATGTTGGGTATGATCTCCTTTTATTATAAAATATTTGAAACCTATGACTGGAGATTTATTCACAACAAGATTTGCTGATTGTCATTTTGATGAATCAATATACCCAACATTAGGGGGAGAAGATAAACAACTGAGGAAAGAGATAGATTGGAATGCATTATCATTATCACATTTAGATCCTCGAACAAATAAATGTGAACATGAAGTTCAAAAGATAATTCATTTACAAAATACTGCAAATCATCTGTCAGATGCATTCGCTTACCTATCAATAATTACTAAATCTCATATTCCAGCTGCTAATGCTTCAATTCGAGTTGATGTTCCAATAGGACAATTAGCTAACGCAAATGATTCCAAACCACGCTTAAAACGTGGTAGACCAATCGATTCCAAAGATAAAAATCCTCAAAAAAAAAGAGAAACAAATAATCAAGATGATCATAATATAAAAGAACTGGCTCAAGAAAAGCTAGGAGACATAATAATTGATGAAACCTTAGAGAAAGTTCAGGTTCCTGAAAATAATGAAGAGATCTCAATAAATTATGTTTCATCGAGAAAAATATGAAATCGAAATAATATAATAGTTGACAATATTTTTGCGTTTAATGTTGCTGTTGAAGTAATGCAACAAAATGAGGATCTTGAACCAAAATTTGTCGAGGAATGTAGACAAAGAAATGATTGGCCAAAATGGAAAGATGCTATTCAGGTTGAATTAGCTTCACTTGAGAAACGTGAAGTTTTTGGATCGATAGTCCGAACACTTAAAGGTATAAATTCAGTGGGGGTATAAATGGGTCTTTGTGCTAAAATGAAATGAGAAAAATAAAGTCGTAAGATATAAAGCACGACTTGTGGCACAAGAATTTTTGCAAAGACCTGACATTGATTATATGGAGACATATTCTCTTATGGTGGATGAAATCACCTTCAGATATCTTATAAATTTGGCAGTTCATGAAAAACTTGACATGCATATGATGGATGTCGTTACATCTTATTTATATGGCTCATTAGACAACGACATATTTATGAGAATCCTAGAAGAATTCAAAATGCCTGAGATATATAAAGATTCCCGAGAGGCATGTTCAATAAAACTTCAAAAATCCTTATATGGATTGAAGCAATCAGGACACATGTGGTTAATCGCCTTAGCGAATACCTATTGAAAGAAGGGTATAAGAATGACCCAATTTATCCTTGTGTATTTATCAAAAGGTCTGAATCATAATTTACTATAATAGCGGTATATGTTGATGACTTAAATATAATTGGAACTCGTGAAGAGCTTTCAAAGGCAGTAGAATGTCTGAAAAAGGAATTTGAAATGAAAGGTCCTGGAAAGATAAAATTTTGTCTTGGTCTACAAATTGAGCATTTTATAAATGGTATATTTATTCATCAATCAACATATACTGAAAATCTTTTAAAAATATTTTATGTGGATAAAGTATATTCGTTAAGTACCCCAATGATTTTGAGATCATTAAATATTAATAAAGATCCATTCCGACCTTATGAAAACGATGAAGAGCTCGTTGGTGCTGAAGTACCATATCTTAGTTCAATTGGTGCATTAATGTACCTTGCTAATAATTCTCGGCCAGATATATCTTTTTTGTAAATTTATTTGCAAGATTTAGTTCCTCTCCAACACGGAGACACTGTAACGGTATTAAGCATATATTCAAATATCTTCAAGGAACTATCGATATGAGACTATTTTATTCAAAATAGTCCAATTCACAACTAATTGACTATGCATATGCAGGATATTTTTCTGATCCACATAAAGGACGATCTCAAATAGATTATTTATTTACATGTGAAGGTACAACCATATCATGATGTTCAACGAAACAAACTATGGTCGCTACTTCTTCAAATCATGTAAACATAATGACTATTCATGAAGCTAATCGAGAATGTGTCTGGTTGAGATCAATAACTCACCATATCATGAAAACGTGCGATCTTCATCTGAAAAAAGATATTTCAACAATATTATATGAAGACAATGCTACATGTATAACTCAACTAAGAGAAGGATACATCAAAGGAGATAGAACAAAGCTATTTCACCAAAATTCTTTTTCACTTATGATCTTCAAAAGAAAGGTGAAATAGATGTACAACAAATTCGTTCCAGTGATAATTTAACAAATATATTCACCAAAGCATTGTTGACTTCAACTTTTGAAAAACTAAGATACAAGATTGAGATGCGTCGTCTTCGAGATATTAAATGATGCATATTAATGCATAGACATCCAAGGGGGAGTGTTGTAAAATGGATGTCCAAACAAATAAATATTTTCCATGTCCACATAATATATTTTGTGGAAACTTACTTAGACACATAATATACACTATGTGAAAGATATACTTACACTAATCTTAATGTGTTGTAACCTAATCATTCATATATTATACTTGGTGTCCAAGGTGTATACATGACAATGAGATAACCATAAATGACCATATATACACAAGTATAAATACCCCCTTTCTTGTAACAAAATCGATAGAGCGAAAAGAAGAACAAAGTGAGAATAAGAAATACTACATCTTCTCTTTTATATTCCTTCGTAGTTTTAATATATTCTTATCATTTCACAACAATGACAAATAAAAAATATTTTTTTAAAAATGAGAAAAAAATAAAAGTGGAGGATTAGGTGAGTAGCATAAAATTAATTTTTTTTAAAATTAAAATAATATTTTAAAAAATGAAGGGGGGGGGGGGGGGGGGAGGGGGGGGGAGGGGAGAAAGTCAGGTTTTTTTTTTCAAAAGTTTTATAATTTTTTTTGAAAAAAAACGTTAGTTGGTTCGGGGGGAGGGGGGATTTACGGTGAGAGGAAATGGTGATGTGGGGTAAGAAAAATATTTTATATTTTATTTTATAATATATTTTTAAAAATATTTAATTTTAACTAATACTATAATTTTTTTTTATCAAAGTATATTTTATCTATGTGGATTGTGATGTGACATATTTTTTTAAAATAAAAGAGAGTGTAGTTCACACACCATAGTGAGAGTGGAATAAAAAATAGAGGTGTGTTTTTCAAACAAATAAGTGATAGTTTTTGTATGAAACTCACACTGAATAATTTAGGTATGAAACTTAAAAAAGAAGATAGTTTAGGTGTGTTTTTGACACTTATCTCTTTAGTATATCTATGTAAGTTTCCCAATATAAAAGGAGTAGTTTAATGTTTCCAACATAATTTTACTGATTTTTTTAAATTTGTTATATTACATACTTTTATTAACAAAATATTTGATAATCAAAATTTTTGTTTATTATTTACATAGAATAGTCTTAAATCAAAAGTGAATTCTAAATATAAAAAATTATAATCCAAAACTGAATCTTGAAACTAAATAAATAAAAGATAAAATAATTTATTAAGAAAAATAATAAAAAGACGATTTTGTCAGAAGAAGAGTATTTTAATGAAGGACAAAAAGTTCAAACAACATTTCTATGGGTCTTCACGCTTTTAATATAGTCTAGATAAAATAATATTAGTGTACGTGTTTTGTACGTGCGTACCACATCAGTTAATAAAAAGTGTACAAAAATAAATAAATTATTATGTGTAACTTATATCATTGAGCACACAACTATAAATAATTACGTAAATATTACTATCTGATATCATCAAATTTATAAATATGTCATTTTTCTATTCCTAAAGCAGGATGCAAATCAACTTCATTCTATTTTACAATCAATTTCATTCTATTTGACAACAACAATAGACAAAATAGTTGAATGTATTTCTGATTCTATATGTCATTTTTCTCTCAATTCGATGTCTCGTGTCCGCATTGAAACTTTGATTAAATTTGAATCGCACACTATAGGACCTATTTAGGGGTAGAGCTTCTAACATGATTTTCTCTATACTCAAGGCTTGAATGCAAGACCGCTGATTAGGAATGGAGCAGTCTCGTCACTGCACCACAATCCATGTTGATAATTTCATGTTATTCTAGTGTTCAAGGGAAAAAATATCTTAGTTTATCATTGAATTTTAAATTCATGTCCACCTTCTATCTATCTTGATATGAGTTATAATTAATATATTCATATTTTCTATTATAATAGAATTCAAACAATAAAATATCTACTTACCATTTATTTTCTTTTATTTGAGATTTTCAACAAGAGAACGAACATAATAGTTTCAATAACTTAGATCATATACTTGAACACTATAATTTATATTGAATATCAATTTATAGTTCCTTTGGGTAGAGACTATAGAGTTGTATTATGAAAGCTCCTTTAAGTTTTAAATAAACACATATATTCTTTCCAAGCATGCATACATACAAACAAAAATTGAAGTCAATAAAAATACCGACAAATTATCAACAATATGCATTTAAATTATGAGATAATATAATATTATGAAAAATGAAAAAATATTATTACTTCTAAACCCATTGTTGTATAAGTATGTTGCTTTGACGTGAATATAAATTTACTCCTTATATAGATAGTATATGTTTTAGTTGTTATAGTCTAATTGAAATTAGTATTGGATTGTAAAATATTATATTTCATGTGTTAGTTTATTTTGATCTTAAATATTAAGTAAATTGCTAGTAGAAAAATTTGACTATTTTTCCATATTTTTTTGGACAGTTTTAGATTGTTTTAAAAAAAACTTTTAATTTGTTTTTATTTTGGGACCTTTTTAAAAAAATATTATTATAATAATAATAATAATTATTATTAAGTCTATTTTTTGGAAGATTTTGCCTGTTTCTCTAGATGTTTTTTAAACCTCTTTTTTGGAATTTTTTTTGGATGTTTTTTTTTAATAATATTTTTTTTAATTATTATTTGAAAGTTTATCTTTTAACTATTTTCTTTGAACGTATGTATTATGTTAAAAAAAGTCAAATTATTTTCACCTCAAACTTTATGTTAAAATTAATTTATTTCCTCAATTTTGAACAAATGACATTCTTCTCCCTTGTATGACAATTATTATTTATAAATCATATTTTATCCCAACACTTAAGCTCGCATACCAATTTCTATTATCTAAATCCACAAACATGAATTGAACGGGGAGAATTTAAGACAAAATGAACTTGAAAATTGATTTGAAGTTACAACGAAGTTGATAAAGTGGACATTGAGACAAAATTGTTAAGATATTCACAAACCCCTTTATAAAGGCTGAATGATTCATTAATTTTTTTTAAAAATATATTTTTTACCAACATTAAATCTCTTAATATTTGTTAGAAAAATATATTATATATTTTAGAATTTCATTTTTATGTATATAGGGAAAACATTATTAACCAAAAAATAAAGAAAGACAAAAGAAGACGGAAAATATGTCTCAAAACTTGTTTGAAAATAATATTTTAAATTTGACAGTGCATAAACAACCACAGTAAAAAAACTACAATCTATCAACACGACAACTTACTATGTTTTATTTCCCTCAATCTAGAATCCGTTGACCCTATAATCCACACCATGTTAACAACTCAAACATACGAAATTTGATTTGGTAGCTGGATAGAGTTATGCAGATATTAGTAATGTGGTTGTTAGTTATGCATGTATTTGTTGACATCCAATTTTGGCTAAACATTTCTAAAAATTCATACTTTTTATATTGTTATTTTAAAAATAGTTTAAACTACTTTTTTGGTGATTTTAGATTAATTTTTTGATAACTATTCTTATTTTTAAATGTTAGAATTTTAATTAGGTTAATTTTTTGATTTTAATTTTCAAATGTTTATTATAGTTTAAAAATATTAATTTAGGATTATATTGAATCATATTCATTTTAATTTTTTTTTTTAACATAATCTAACAATTCATTTTCTTGTACAGATAAAATTGTACACAAGTATTTAATTGAATCCTAATATGAGCCCTTATTTTTAGGCAAATTAAATTTTGAAGTGTCTAAATAGCTCTTTAGATTATTACAATAATTGGGTGGTGAATAAATTTTCAAATGTAGTGGTGAAAATTCCTAAATGAGTAAAAATCTTCATATCCTATTCTACAATAGTCTTGTCGCCATCTCATCACTCCTTGCCAGAATCCGGTGAAATCTCCAAACCCCATCTCTGCTTGCTGCCTTAGCAGTCCCGATGAGCCACCATCCCTTTTCCCAACATTGTCGATGAACACAATCTGAAACCAACCTAAAATAACCCTATTCTCTCCTCCATCCTCCATCGATTTGCCGACGAACCCCACCAAAGAATAACCATCATTTCAGCCACCACAAACCACCATTACATAGCTCCAACACCCCCCTCCCCCAACAACCACAAAAAACCCACCCAAACAGTCCCAAACCGTTGCCGAAAAACCCCCACAACAACAACACTAGCAAACAACAAAAATCACCTCCAAAACACCATTAAAATCAACCTCAAAACGACCCTGTCACGACCCGGATAGGGGGACTAGATGTGACATGGAGAAAGAGGACCCGAAGACCCTCGATCAAGCCATCATAGCATCATTACACTCATCATCGGTT
>JBCEWC010000374.1:0-60114 GCA_038996855.1 Solanum aculeatissimum | reverse complement strand
TATACACATATCGGCGTTCACGTGATATGTATTTGAATTCCATAATTAACTCACATTTTCTTCGCCGGGAAATTAACAATCGGTTGACGGTCCGGCGACTTTGATGATCGGTACGGACGTTGCGGTTTGAATTTTGGAATACGTATTGCGGTTGATTATTTCATACGGCTAATTAAAAGGTTTGATTTCTTGCGCTTGAATATGGAATTCGTGTTGTGATTGGTTATATTGTTGAAAATTGTTTTCCGGAGAGTTTGATTAGCGGTGCGGAAGCTTTGGTGTGATTGATTAATTGCTGGTTAAGGATTGATTTATCGCATTGGAATTTGGAATTCGTATTGCGCTTGATTATCTCATACGGCTAATTAAAAGGTTTGATTGCTAGTGTTCGACGTTGGAATTTGTATTGCAATTGGTTATAGTGTTAAAAATTGTTTTCCAGCGAGTTTGATTATCGGTGCGGAAGCTTTGGTTTGATTGATTGATTGATTAATTGCTGGTTTAAGGATTGATTTCTAGCACTGGAATTTGGAATTTGTGGTAGTAGGGTCGATTAAGGTGTTTTTCGCCGGAAAAATTAACAGCGGTTGTCGTCCGGTAGAGTTTGATTAGCGGTGCAGACCGTCGGTTTGATTTTCTATCAATTGAATAATTATTTTTTTCCAATTTCCTGCATTCAAATCCATTTCTGCCTAGTGCAAAAACACGTTTGAATTATCTGAATTTTATGTCAAAACTAAACGATTATCGACATAACTCAACCATTAATGATTTATTTTACGTACGCAAATTTCATTCTTTTTTTGCCATATTTTTTTACAATTTGATTGAAAATTTTCCCCCCTTAGTTTTATACTAGTAAAAATTCGACATTTTTTATTTATTTATATTGAAATTCCTTTGTTTTTCTCTGTTTTGCTGAGTTTTCCTTCAAATTTTCAGTACAAAAGCTTGAATTTTTATATATATTTTTTTCTGGAATCCACTGTAGATGAATTTCATATTATATTGAATAAAAGAAATCTTTTTTTTTTTATTTTGTTTGAAAATTTACTGAATTTGTGTTAAATTCATCTTTGTAGGCTATTTTGTTTATTTATTTTCAGTTTCTGAATTTTCTTTATGGAGACTGTACATGAAAAATGCTAGATGTTCACAGAATTAGGAACAGAATCTGCCAAAACACATTATTAGATTCTATTTTCTTTTTCTTCTTGTGATTTTCAATATATTCTCATTATTTCATTGTTTTTTGTTCCTAAAAATATACCACTAAACAAGGGAAAATAGTCAACAAAAAAATATGTATTTATTTTGAATTTCTCCTTTTATCGATGTTTGCTTTGATAGTACAAAAGAAGAGTGTATACATGTTTTTTTTTTTTGAGAGGAAAGTTTTTCGAAAATAATTTTTCTATCTCTATAACGGAGTGATAAGATCTGCATATATTTTTTTTTCCTAAATTTCACTTGTATGGTTATATTATTGTTGTTGTTGTTATAAATATCAAAAATATATTCACATTATACTTTAAACTATTATTTTCTTTGTATTAAAACATATTTCGATGCTAAATTGGTTAAATATTTATTCTCAGTTGACAATATGCATGTGTACTTCAATCAACATCGAAGTATATTTCGATACAAAGTGATGATTAATACTTAGTGTTTATATATATAAACAAAATAATACTTAGAAGATATGAAATTCGTAAAAAGATGAGAGTTTAATTCTTTCTTCATTTACGTTTACTTGTCGTACTTTGATTTGACGCATTCATTATTAATAAACTAATAGTTCTAGCGATATGTAATTATTGTTAATGATAAAAAATTAAAAAGTAATTATTTTTTTGATAATTAAAAATAAAGTTTATTTTTTAACAGTGGAGGAGCATGTTTTTTTACCATTTACTTAATTTTTTTGCGTGCATTTATGATGCAGTGAGTTCATCGGGATGGACAATGATCCTACTTGCACGTGGTCCTCCATTTCCGCCTCCATAACCCCTAATATTTAACTATCAGCTGCTTGCTTAATTATTTCTTTCGTTTTTTTTATAATATGATTGGGGAAAAAAACAGAACTTTCATAATTTTGAATCATTCTACTAATTATTTAGTTATGCACCGAAATGCAGTTAATCTTGGGGGAAAATGATTGTTGATTAAAAAAAGACAGTTTATTTATAATATTTGTTTTCAATAAAGCACCCAGTTAATCACTATGATGAGAAATTGTTTCACCAATTAAGATACTGACATGATATGATAATGATAGGATGGTAAGTATTTCTTCATTTGTAATTGAAAGTTTGAGTTTTGAATATGAAATCTTTTTGTTAGGAATCAAGAGTTAGTTTATCTTTAAGGTTAAAAAAAAATGGAAAAATTGTCTCTTTTATAGTTTACCTTAGTGTAAGTTTGAGTTTAGTTGAATTCCCTTTCATGAAAAGGAGTTGGGTGTGGGAGAGAAGGAACAAGACAGACGGGCTGTGACTATCTGGAGTTATATATCCAGCTTGGCAGACCATGGCACTCCCGTGAAAGGGATAAAAGGGTTGTTGGGGCCAAAGGAAAGAGGAGGGTCAAAAAGAAGGAAAAAAAGCAAGAAGTAAAAAAGAGAGAAAAATCATCAAACATTGTGGGTAACTTTACTTCCAAAAGTGGGACTAAAATAAAATAATTAAAAAAAATAAAAAATAAATCAGGTGAAGCTTTTCTTGTCTTGTGCATAATTTCTAGTCCTATGAATATTTCTTATCCTACACCCACACCCCCATCTCCCCACTATACTTCCCCATTTTGAGGGAAGAGGTTAATAATAACCTCTTTCTCCTCCTTTAGCAAGCATACAATTGTTGATTATATTTTCTCTTTCCCTGTCTGCCAATGTACATTCTTTTCTTGATAAATTACTAGTTTGATTATATTAGCATAAGGGGTTCTTCTAGGCACTTGCCTGATCTATTATCTGGTTTGGGGGATTAATATTTTTGGTTATTGAACAACAATTTGCAGTTCCTTGATTGGATTCTAATTATTGATTCTTTATCTTCAGATCTGGGTTCCTGTAAAGATGTAATCTTTTTGATCATCCTTTTTCTTTTTTCAAATGAATTGTTGTTGTTCCTTCTTTTATTTTATTTATCTAAGGTATCTTACTTTTTAGCTTCAATTTTTTTTAATTGTGTGGCAGATTTACAGCAGAGAAAAGGATCTTACTTTATAGACATTGGTGTGCAATTTAAAGATTAAAGGTGGGTTCTTGGGAGGTTTTCAGGAATGGCTTTGAAGTTATTAATATAACAAAGGGAATAGATATCATCAATGTGGTTTAATCTGGACAGTTTGGATGGATGTGTATGAATCAGAGATAGCATTAAGGAAGATTTCAACAGTGGAGACAAAAAGAGCTCCATTGATTCAGTCTGAGAAGAACCATGGGAACACCCGCAGGCCAAGAACTAGAGAAGTTAGTTCTAGGTACAGGTCACCTACTCCATCAGCTTCCTCTGGCCCTAGACGTTGTTCTTCTCCAAATGTCACAAGAACTGGAACTACTACATCAACACTTTCGTTACCTAAGAGAGCTATATCGGCTGAAAGGAGACGCCCCACGACGCCTTCATCACCTACCAGTCCATCACCATCAACACCTGTACAGGATACATCTGCAGAAGAATTGTTGTCAAGAAAGATGGCAGGGAATAGGTTGCCAGAATCTTTATGGCCTTCAACAATGAGGAGTCTGAGTGTTTCCTTTCAGTCTGATTCGTTTTCTTTACCTATTAGTAAGAGAGAAAAACCTGCACCTCATGCAATATGTGATCGTACTTTGAGACCATCATCAAATGTTGTGCAGAAACAAGGCGAAATGCCTCCTGGTTCTCGAAAGGCCACACCTGAGAGAAGGAGGAGTCCGTTGAAGGGAAAGAATTCTTCTGATCAAGCAGAGAATTCTAGACCAGTTGATAGTTTAAATGCTCGATTAGTCGATCAGCATCGATGGCCAAGTAGAATGAATACGAAGGTATCTTCTGGTAATGTGACCAGAAGTGTTGATCTGAGTGATAAGAATAGAAAAATTGCGCCAAATACTCGTCCAGTCACGCCTTCCTTGAGGAGATTGTCGTTGGATGGTCATAGCAGACCATTGCAAAAATCTGCCAGTGAATTGTTGTCATTAATATCAGTAGATGATAATTTACTTTCAATGCAGAAGTCCAGGCCTTCAACTTCATCGGATAGAACAATATCGATGAATCCAGTAGCTAGATCTCAGACTGTATCAGCTCCTGGATCACGTCTTCCTTCACCAAATAAAGCATCTGTTCTATCATCCTCTGCATCTAGAGGAGTCAGTCCATCTCGAACAAAATCAGTACCAAGTACGCCATCTAGAGGGTCAAGTCCTTCTCGGATAAGACCATCTAGTCCATCTAGACAACAACCCAAAACTGCTACTTCTGTCCTCAGCTTTATTGCAGATATCAAAAAGGGGAAGAAGGCAGCTAACCACATAGAAGATGTTCATCAGCTGAGGCTATTGTATAATAGACATCTCCAATGGCGGTATGCTAATGCCAGGTCAGATGCAGCATTGCACGTGCAGAAAGTTAAAACTGAGGTTGGATTATATCCCTTGCAAAGCTTTAGAATGGAACTTTAGACTTAAATCATTAATTACTTTATAATCTTAACAAGAAGTTTCCTTGTACCTCATGGAATTTTCTCTTCTGTTAAATTGGTTTATCTTGATTTTATGCATGGAATCTTCACCAAATTGTTGTATGATAGGAAAATTTATCTGATTTTATGGACATTGTTTTGGAACAGTAATATTGGAGGGGAAATTATTAATGTATGTTTGATCATCAGCAGCAAGTTAAACTTTCTTTTGATAATAGTATAGAAGAACTGGTTTTCATTTTCTTGCTATATATTAGCTTTCTAATCTACTTAAGTATTATTTAATTATGTTTCGTGGGGTTGGGATCATGGGACTGATATCTCTGTGGCTTAATGCTCTCTGAGAACTTTGTGATATCTTCCCTATCATGTAACCAATTTGTTGCTTTTATGGTGATTTAATTAACAGTTTAATCACCTCCCTATGCAGAAAACATTGTACAATGTCTGGAGAAATACCTCGGACCTATGGGCTTCTGTTATTAAAAAGAGAATTGCCCTCCAACAGGTGAAGCTGAGGTTGAAACTTTTTGCAGTTCTAAATGAACAGGTAATGCATCTGGTTAACAGATGAATCAAATTTCATCCCTGATGTTTTAATCTATAAGTTTGTAGAGTTCTCCAGAAGAATCTGTGAATTGTGTAGGTCTCTAAAACTTCCTAATTATAGGCTTATGCAGTTTAAAATGAAGATTTGAGTTTAGGCCACTTCTCTTGTCTTTCTTGTCTGTTTAAGGGATGGGCTACTATTGGCTTGTGGTTGATGTTTGCGGTGATGGGAAAGCAGGACTTTCACTGTAGAATCCCATGAAAAATTTCTCCGTGTTAGATTTATCATTGAACACTATATGAATTAGCCTCCTTTTTTGATGGATTTTTTCATATTTGAACTAGTGGGTATGAGAGGATGCAGTCGCTAGCTACCAGAATGCACCAACTTAAAGTGCTATATGATATCTTCCCGTTATCTGGAACCTATAACACTCAAAACACTTGACGTTGACATGAATGTGTGATTTTGGATATCTTCATTCATAATGGTGGAAGCTTTAAAGCTAGAAGTTTGAGCTAGATTTTTTCCTTCAGAGCCAATTGTTGTTAGGCCCTAATTTTAACTCTTCCAGACTTCTCATAATTTCTTTTCCTTATGTTGATTTGACTTCTCTGTATCTGAATATAGTTTGACAATCAGCGTACAAACGACTGGTAGGTAACTATCATTTTTCTCTGGGAGGGGTTGGAGAGAGGGGAGTGAGAGGTTGAGTACTTGAGTAGCATCACTGATAGGCAAGACCCCCATTTATTTGTTCAGTAGACAATATGGTTTCTATTTAGATTTTTATTGTAGATGTGGCTTCAACGTTTAAACTGATTTTTTCCCGGAAATGACTGGTTCAGCTCACCTACCTTGATGAGTGGGCTTCAATTGAAGGGGATCATACCAGTTCATTCTCCCATGCTATACAAGACCTACAAGCATGCACTCTCCGTCTTCCAATAACTGGACGAGCAAAGGTACGCAACTTGATACTTGGTGGTTTTAGATCAATTTCTTAAGACATGGAGGCTTATTTAGTCGGCTCTTTTATAGGGTGATATTGAAAGTGTTAAGGAAGCTGTTTGCTCAGCTGTTGATGTGATGCAGGCAATGGGATCCTCCATGCGTTTTATATTGTCTAGGGTGAGTTGTTTTTTTGTTTTTTGTTTTTTTTGTGTGTCCTTTCTTCCCATTAATTTACTTTCCTTCTCAATTTAGTTTTTTAAGTAACAATAAAATGCAATTGCTGAACCGGACCAAATGCGGCCCTGTCTTTTACTGCAGGCTTTGCACAATGCTCAATTGTTTGTTTGATGGATGTAAATGAGAGAGAGTGAGAGAGTTAATGTTAGAGAGAAATAGAGAAAAGTCATTAGCACACATTCTTCTGTTGCAGAGCTGAGTTTCACAACTCAAAAGTTTCTTGGTCAGATAGTCACCTCATTTTTCACCCTTCTGCAGTGCCGATTTTCTAAAATAACATTGATGAGGAATGAATGATGCATCTTGAAAAAGAATTCTCGTGCTATTTGTTTCTAAAAAAAAACCTCTTGCTATTTGCCTAAGTTGCACGAACTCTTCACTTTCAATGCCGCACCTGTGTCGGATTCTCCAAAAATACACTATTTTTGGAGAATCCGACATGCACCTATTGAAACTTTTGAAGAGTCCAAGCAACATAGCTATTCACCATATGTTGCATATGGGTAAGTAAACTATAGATGAATATTGTAATGCTCTAAGAATTAGGCTTCATATTATTATGCTTAGGCTTTTGGTTGCCTTTGGCCTTTACTGACAGGTGGGAACTCTTAATTGCCTTTAGCCTCAACTGAAGTACTAAAAGGAGTTGATACTATCACTACTTGAGCACAAACAAAGGTCAATAAATGTTGAATCACAAGTTATGAATCATTCTTTGGCTATCTGATTAATTTGTTGTAGTTGGAACATGAAAAAATGTGACTTTCAAGAGCACGATTTTTGTGGATTATTACTTGTATATTTGAAATGTATTAGAACATTTGTAGAACCTGACCAATTGCTTTCAATCTGTTTGATTGGAATTGAATGTTAAACAATCTAAAGACTCAACTTGATATCTTGATTTGGTAGGAAATTGTATAATATAATTTTACCTGTCCTGTCACTTCTGTTTTGTGGTTCCCTAATTTTGGGCTCTGCACTTTGCAGGTGGAAGGGATGAACTGCCTGGTTTCTGAACTTGCTGATGTGGCAGCTCAAGAGCGAGCCATGCTGGATGAATGTGAAGCCTTGTTTGCTTCAACAGCAGCTATGCAGGTTAGACAAAAATTTCCAGCCCAGTTATCGCCTTCATTATATAAAATCCTCAGCTACTTCTCAATCTTCACTCTTCTCCGTTTCATGCCCTTGCCATACTTCTTCTTATCAACATAGAGATCTTCTAGTTCTGTCATTTAGACTCAGATTTCCTGTGCTATCAGGTCTGTTCACTGTCCAGTCCTTGCATTTTAGGATGACTATTTAAGATCAGTATGAATATGCATTGATCAGCATTAGTTTTTGCCCAACAACAACAATTCACAGTTCTAGTAACCAACCAAATGTTCAGTATTTATTATAGGAACTCAAAAGAAAATTCCCAGCATATTGCCCCCATGGATTATCTCAACTGGCAAAGGTAGTTAGAGCCTTGCGCCAAGCAAACTAAGTCCAATATTTAAGTGGAGGAGGGTAGATGGGTGAGCCATTAACCCCGAGTTTTGAAGGCTATGGTTGGCCCAAAGGGTCGCTCCAGATGAACTTCTGAGTTCCCTCTATGTCTAAGCTTAAACGCTTTCAATAACTTATATCCCCGTCTTTATTCCAAATACAGTACACGACGGGTAGAATAGTGTGTGTATATTTGATGTTTGAAATTCAACGTTCGATAAAACGATTATTTATCAAAGATTACTTGACAATCATTGCAGGTAGAAGAATATAGCATTAGGTCTCATCTTATACAGTTGAAACAAGCTTGGAGAAGTGGTGATGAGCAGCTGATACTTGGAAATTAGATAGTTTTACCAAAAATGGCATTAGCTAGTGTGTATAGTAATAGGTTTTTCCTTTTCATTCTTTTTCTTCTTTTTTTCATTATTCTAATTAATCATGGAAAAGTTGAATTGTTTCATTCTTTTTCTTCTTTTTTTTCTCTACATATCATGCAAAAAGTCAATCCTAGTGTAACTTTTTGTGTTTATATATCAACAAGAAAAAAGAAATGCAAAGGAAGAAAAAAGGTTCCACATAATTGTTGTAGAGGGGATGTAAACTTCCCAAAGATCATGTTTGAGCTCATTCTTTAAGTTTTTACAAAACTCCAACTTTTCTATCGGAAACAGTTTCTCTACCAGGGATGACAAGCGGAGCATATAGTGTGGTCGTGACTTGCGAGGCAAATCTCACAAAGATTATTAGGGAAATTACATATATATAAAAAAAAGCAGCCCATGTTTTATTTACATAAAATAATAGCCCAAATTAGCGAAATTATACATGATTATACAATATAGTTATAGAAAGTATACATTGTTATACAATGTATATTACTTATATATGAGCTATACACTAAATATACAATACTGACTATACATGCCTATGTAACGAGGATTGAATGTCCAAATTATAACAAATAGCCAAAGGTCAGTCGGATGGCTACTTTTCGTAATTAAAAAAAAGTGGATTATTTTTTGCATAAGTAATTTTTCTCCGTGGCTTATGGGTGTAATTATTTATCCCTTTATTCAATTCTATTTTTACACATAGCAAATTATGACATTAGCAATACCAAAATTATTAAGACATAGATAACTATGATTAAGATAGAACTAACCTTGAAATCCCTCATTTTAAAGATTATGTTATAAATATTAAAATGTTTTTAATACACTTAAACCAAACAATTATCACAAATTTATTTACCTCTAAATATAAATATTCACATTCCCGCCAAAGCTGTCAGTCCACTCAAAAAACTCTCAAATGATTTACAGAACCATAGCTTCCATAGCTCAAAGAGACAGAAACTTCTTCGTAAGCTTAATCAATCAAGCTACAAATCTCTCACAACTCAATCAAATCCATGCTAATCTCATCTGCAATGGCCTAAGAAACGATCTCATCACAATTACAAAACTTACCCACAAATTTTCCGACTTTAAATCCATTTCCAAAGCTAAAAAACTGTTCAACACCTTTAATAATTCAAACCCACCTGATCTTTTCCTGTATAATGTGTTAATCAGAGGGTTATCGCGTAATGGTTTAGGGGTTGAAGCGTTGTCCTTTTATCATGACATTCTTAAAGGCAATAAGCTTAAACCTGATAATTTCACTTTTGCTTTTGTTGTTTCGGGGTTTTCGTCATCTGGGTGTGAGAAATTTGGGGTTTTGATTCATGGGCATGTGATAGTTAGTGGGTTTGGGTCGGATGTGTTTGTTGGGTCGGCGTTGGTGGATATGTATATGGGGTTTTCAAGAATTGGTCATGCGTATAAGGTGTTTGATGGAATTCATGAAAGAGATGGTGTTTTGTGGAATACCATGGTTTCTGGGTTGGTGAGGAATTGTTGTTTTGAGGAGAGTATACGGGTTTTTGGTGATATGGTTGTGAAGGGAGCGGGGTTTGATTCAACTACGTTGGCTGTGGTACTTACTGCTGTTGCTGAGTTGCAGGATTTGAGGAATGGAATGTTGATACATTGTTTGGCTGTTAAGATGGGGTATGATGTTCATGAGTATGTTCTTACTAGTTTGATTTCGTTGTATTCGAAATGTGGGGATGTTTCAACTGCTAAATTGTTGTTTGGGCTGATAAGAGAACCTGATTTGATTTCATGTAATGCAATGATTGCTGGTTTTTGTTTTAATAATGAGAATGAATCTTCAGTGAGATTATTTAGAGAATTGCTTGTTCACGGGGAGAAAGTTAATTCTAGTACTATTGTTGGTTTAATTCCTGTTTCTTGTCCTTTTGGTCATCTGACCCTTACATGTTCTATCCATGGTTTTTGTGTGAAATCTGGGATGGTATCGAATCCTTCAGTTTCTACTGCTTTAACTACAGTTTATAGTCGACTGAATGAAATGGAATTGGCACGAAGGCTGTTTGACGAGTCGCCAAAGAAAAGCTTAGCTTCGTGGAATGCCATGATATCAGGCTATGCACAAAATGGGTTGACAGAAATGGCTATATCTCTCTTCCGGGAAATGCAGAAGTTAGATATCCATCCAAATCCCGTCACAATCACGAGTATACTTTCTGCGTGTGCTCAACTTGGAACATTAAGTATGGGAAAATGGGTCCATGACTTAATAAAGAAGGAGAAATTTGAGTCCAACATTTACATCTTAACTGCTTTAGTTGACATGTATGCAAAGTGTGGGAATATTGAGGAGGCGCGGCAAGTATTTGACAGCATCACGGAGAAAAATGTGGTTACTTGGAATGCTATGATTTCAGCTTACGGCCTGCATGGATGTGGTCGAGAGGCACTGGTACTGTTTGATCAAATGCTTCATTCTGGAGTTTCCCCAACTGGCGTCACTTTCCTCTGTGTCTTGTATGCTTGTAGTCATGCCGGTTTAGTAGAAGAAGGTCAGAAGATATTCCATTCTATGGTTCATGATCACGAGACTGAACCATTATCGGAACATTATGCCTGCATGGTGGACCTTTTGGGCCGAGCTGGAAAACTAGAAAATGCTTTGGAATTTATTTATGGGATGCCTCTTGAACCAGGTCCAGCCGAGTGGGGTGCATTACTCGGTGCATGCATGGTCCACAAAAATATTGACTTGGCTCGCGTGGCCTCAGATAAGTTATTTGCCATGGACATAGGAAGTGTCGGATATTATGTGTTACTTTCAAACATATATTCAGCAGACCGCAATTATTTTCAAGCTGCTTCAGTTAGGAAAGTTCTTAAGAACAAGAATCTAGCAAAGACCCCTGGGTGCACTTTAATTGAGGTCAATGGCTGCCAGCATGTCTTTACATCCAGCGACCAGTCACATCCTCAAGCAGCAGCTATTTATGCAAAGCTGGAGGAGCTGATGGAGAAGATGAGGGAGGCTGGATTTCAGACAGAAACCAGCACAGCATTGCACGATGTTGAGGAAGAGGAGAAGGAGTTGATGGTCAAAGTTCACAGTGAGAAGTTAGCTATTGCTTTTGGACTTTTAACTTCTGAACCTAAAACTGAAATCAGAATCATCAAGAACCTAAGGGTTTGTGTGGATTGCCATAATTTCACCAAGTTTGTATCAAAGGTTACAGACAGGGTTATTGTTGTAAGGGATGCCAACAGGTTTCATCATTTCAAAGATGGAGAGTGTTCTTGTAGGGATTATTGGTAAAATGAATTTTTCCTGCCTAGGATGTTTATTCAGCCTTTTGGATCATTATGGAGTTCAGTGGAGCCAGGTGTTTACCTTGTGCTTAGATCCACTTCTTATGGGAACAAGGGCAAGGGGGTAGCTCAAACCATTATCGAATGTGCAATGTCGAAGGTTCAAGTTTATCCATGCCATTATTTGCTTTTTATTTCAACGAAGCGACATAATTTGTCTCATAAGAAAAGCTGAAGCGAAAGGAATCTTAGGCTTGTACTAAACTGTTTTTTAGTACAATGCAGTTCAGGGAAGAGTGTAATCTATTCTTTGGTCATGAAAACTGGTTGTTTGTGGTCCTTTACATAATTTGAGGTTGTCCGCGTAAAATCAATAAATATGATTATATCTCACTGATTTTACTCTCACATCAAGACAGCACTTTAGGCGTATTCTTGGACACTGCATAATCAATAAATATCAGTCTGTTATTTCTTTTTCTGTTCCGTCCCTTTGTTTAGCATTCAAGTAGCTTACTCAGTAAATATAAGCTACACATTTTTCCTCGTACGATATTTCATGTCCTCCTCTCATTGTTCCAAGTTGTCCTAGGCATTTGGTGCACAGGAAGTTGCTGAGGTGTCTACTTGCTAGAATATATAGAATATGTTGCAAAAAGGTTTGTATAAGTTTGTCTGGGATCTTCTTTTGTCTCGATTGTTGACATGCATCTTCAAGTGTCAAGTGTTATTTTCATGGAAATTCTTTTTTTCTTCCTTAATTTATATATTCACCTACTCGTTTAGATAGGATGAGGGTATGCAGCACACTAATACTCTTCATTCATTAAGACTTCCTCAGATATTGTATAGCATCTTTATTCATTAAGTTCAAAGATTAATTACTTGAAAGTTCTGTCAAAACTCATAGTTGGTCACCAAGTGAGAAAAACTTAGCAGATTGTCTTCAAACACTTCATTTAGCTATATGCAAAATCGAGTACAATTTGAACAATCAAAAAAATTGAGTACAATTTGTACACTAAACAGAACTTCTCACTCTAGGTTTATTCTTTTGTTTGCATATTCTAGTTTGAGGGGCGTACTTCAGAGACCACACAAGGGAGGATACATGATCCGTGATATATCAAGATGCTTGTGTGCAGTCCAAAGAACATGGCCTTGAAAAGGGAATAATGAGCATGCTAGCAGTTGACTCCACATCGCTTGACATCTGGTCCCTTGGTTTTGAGCACAAATGGATCAATTCTAACCCAGAGCAAGGAAAAGATGGAGGCTAAAAGTATTGACCATATGACAACAATGGTTGGAGTCCTGTTCTGCCTGCCCATAAGACCCTTGAGGAATGGATATAAATGAACAATGACCCAAAAGGCGAAGAAAAGCTTTCCGAAAAGGGGACCCCATGAATTGTATCCATTGTTGATGGCATCAGAGATTCCGGCTACAACCCCAACCAAGTTGATTATGAGAATTGTTGTTGGAGGAATAAGGAGAGTAGTCCACTTGAAGGCATATAACTCTCCAAAGTCCTCATCATCTGCTGCCTTAGATGTCACAGTAAAGTTGGTATCTATGCCAGCCAAAATCTTGAGAAGACCTTGTACTACAGCAAAAAGGTGGGCAGATACCCCTCCAATAACCCAAAATTGCTCATTTCTCCACCATTCTTCAATGCTTACTCCACTCCACTTTAGTTCAAGAATTCCCGTTGTAAAGATAGAGAGGAAAAGAGCAATGAAAAAGAGACTTGCTAAGGTGCTTATCTGCATCGATGAAATGCAAGTTCTAGTCAACTTATTATCTCAGAAAGCAAGTAAACTTATGAAATATGAAGCTACTTAGGTGCAACTGGTGTTCAAAATTTTCAGTTATGGCATTTAAGTAAACAGATCATGTTCTTACCTCTGGCATTATGAATTTTCCAGTGAGTAAGCAGACAGCAGGGAGAGTGCAGTAGGCAAGGAGAGGTAAAGAAGTGAATGGGTAAATAGTTGTGTTGACATATGATAATCGTTCAAGCCACTTAAGCTTTCCTCCCTTATAGCCATACCAAACCGGGCTATGACGACTGAAAAAGA
This sequence comes from Solanum aculeatissimum, assembly GCA_038996855.1. Classification (NCBI taxonomy): domain Eukaryota; kingdom Viridiplantae; phylum Streptophyta; class Magnoliopsida; order Solanales; family Solanaceae; genus Solanum; species Solanum aculeatissimum. Next base: position 46,423 of record JBCEWC010000374.1, on the reverse strand, counting down.
TCTCAACGGAACCAAGAGCCCATCGAAGCACCTGGTTGAGACGATCTGATAGATTGATCGGAGCAGACCCCTTAAATGCAGCTAATTTAGGCATACAATAGACTGACCTCCAACCACGGCAGTGCATCTTGAAACCTGTTAAGATATCCTCCGTGATAGAGCCATATATCCATCCCAGCTGCAAGTCCAGAAACAGTTCCCTCAATCAAAGATATGCATAAAGGTGATTACATTAGAATAGATCATGATTGTTGTGTATCTCATGCTAGCTACACATACAGGAAGTTTTAAGCATTTATATCCTTCATGTTTCACAAATTGAAATATGCTTGTATCAAAAGCACTAGCATATTTTCTATAATCACTGTTGCTTTGCATTAGAGTTAGTTTTCTAAAGCGCTTCTGAAAGTATTAGGCAAACTCTCAGAATAGTTCTGGTTTTCTTATTAGTTGTTTATCCCTTGTCAACCGAGTTCTTTCTTGCAAGCACCGAAGCAAAGATGAACATTACCTCCAAACCCCATTCTGTTTTATCTTCATAGCCACAGCTGATCACATGGATAGCTTCCTTCAACAAGGCTGCTGGGCTCGATGAAGGTGGAACCCCACCTTCAATCATTAAAGTTGAAGTCACAAAAATTGCAGACTGACCAAATTTCTTTTCAAAGTTCATCTGGGACATTAGTAGCTCATTGTCATCGTCAAATCCTGAGGACATACAGAAAAGAAAAAGAGATAATAAGGAAAAGTTAATCTCAAAGGGAGTCTTATATAAGAGGCTCCTTTGTTATTTGAAAGTTGACGCTTGAAGATATTTAGAATGTGGATATATGAAAACCTTGTCCATTTGCTGCATCTCCATTGACTTCAGATTTATATTTGTCAAGCTTCTTTTTGCGTCCGAAACATGGACAACAGTCACAGCTCACCATTCTTGGGCGCTTGGCGCGTTTAGGAGGATTGTACCCATATAATGCTTGCCTTCTGAAGACACATCCTGTGCCAACATATACTGGACCTTGTATTCCATCTAGGCCTTTCATGTTAATCTGCCCAAGTAGTAGAAATAAGTACATGATAAACTAATTTAGTATAAATTCCAAGAATTAGTATCTGTTTAGTGGCCTTATGTTGCATATTTTGCTTAATCTTACATCAAAGAAGACTGTGTTTCGGTTGGCATATCTATCGTGCCTGTCTATTCCATCAAATCTTTGGGGAAACTGGACGAAGCAAATTTTTTTGCCCATTTGTGGGTCCATCAAGAAGCACATGGCCTCTCTGGCAGCCTTGCTGTTGTTAATGTAGTGATCACAGTCCAAGTTAAGCATAAATGGTGCATTGGTAAGAACTCCTGAAACACGAACCTGCAAGGATAATATTGAAGAACAATCTGTGATTCTGCAAAATTTCTTGTTGAAATATTTGATGTAGTGTGCATAATGTTTTAAAGTAGATGTGTAAAAGTTTTTTCTTGTAAATCTGGAGTATTAACTAGCATATAACAGAAGTTTCCATGTTTACCAGTGCGTTCATAGCACCAGCCTTTTTGTGATGCTGAAAACCAGGCCTCTTTTCACGAGAAACATAAACAAGACGAGGGAGTTCATGTCCATCCACATCAGTTCCTCCACTTTGGCCTAAAAAGACTTGAATCATACCAGGATGGTCCTTGGTATTATTTCCTGGCCATGGTGTTCCATCTTGCATGATCCACCCTCCTGGAGGCATTTTAGTTGCTTTGGCAACTAGTGCATTGATTCTTACCTTGAATTCTTCATACTCTCTCTGTCAAGTACAATGAGATTTGTAATTCGTGACAGGGAAAGTTTTATGTAGCACTAGCTGATGAAAGCAAGAGTTCAAGCTTTACCTTCATTGCTCGTCTCTCCTTAACAAATGTTGGCTGAACTTTGTCCTTGAGATAATCAATCTTTAGAGAGAAGTAAAATTCTGGAGCTCGAGGCTCTATAGCAAACTTCTTGCAGAAGGGAACCCATTTTCTAGCAAATTCTGCAGTTTCTGATAGCGCTTCAAAGGTGCACATTGAAGCTCCATCATCAGATAGGTAGCATGAAATTTTGTCAACAGGATAATCCATTGCTAATATTGAGAGGATTGTATTAGCTGTAACAATAGGAGGTTCCTTCATAGGATCTACTGTACTGACGAAGATATCTACAGGGGCTAGCATATTTGGTTCTCCTTCCCTCTCATACCTACATCAAAATTTTGGTCAAATATGTATTTCTCTAGTCATAAAGTTTTATCTTAAAAAGATTGCTAAAACTTTAAGAAGCCTTTTGACAATGATTTGACTTGCAACTTTGAATTACAATCTCATTCAGATTGGAGTGCAAATATGATTTGCAATAATTTCTCTTCTTGTATGTTTTGCCTGAATGCTAAGCTATCTCTTTCATGGAACTTTGATCTTGTTTCTGTCAGTATCTTATATTTTACTGAAGAGTTTATGAAAACAAGGTGTATATATTGGAAACTAATTTGGCAACTTCATTGGTTTTATGTCCATGCTTACGGATTAACTTCTTTTTAATAGTAGGAGCACAGACTTGCAAAGAGTTGTCACCTGACAGAGAGACGATCGAGGTAAGTTTCACGGTCGATTGGAAACCATTTTGGGAACTGATCAAGGATCCAAGAGAAGGCAAACCAGATCTCACAGATGATAGAAGTTAGCCAGAGACCAATCGCATCATGCACTGGATTCAGAATTCTATAACGAAGGAAGACGGCCAGAATCACCAGCCTAGCTACAATCACCATCCGGTAAGGATTGATCTTGCTTGATGCTATTGGCACTTTTCTTGATAAAGGCTGTCTTGCTTCATCCACCCTGCATTTTCTCACATCAATTAGCTGAGAGCACGTTGCACTTTGTATTAACTATTTTAAACATTGAATTATGTGTTTGAGAAGAAATAACAGCAACATAGTGAATTTGATAGGTATTAGTAAATAGCTATAAAGCTACAAGAGTAGATACACCTGAAGTTTTTACTGACTATACATTTCTGTATATCTATAAGGAGTCGTTTGGTGTGAGGTATAAGGTATAATAATCTTTGGATAAAATGTAGGATTATTTAATCCTGCATTTGGTTGGAGGTATTAGGTAGTCATGGGATTATTTATCCCACCATTTATACCTTAGCAATGGGATAACTACATGGTGGGATAACTTATCCAGGATAACTTGCTCCCAACCAAACGATCCCTAAGTGCATTCTCATTTCCACTAATTTCTTACTCCTACTGTCATATATACTCCTTTCACTTCCATTTATGTGAATGTGAATGAGAAAGAAGGAAGTGAAATTTAAGTAGTCAAGTGCTAGTATCTGTATGTCCAACCACAGGAAATAACCAAGAAACAACCTAGATGTGAGTATTTTGCTCTCGTGCTATTCCGATTTCTGAAGCCTCAGTATTATGGTTCAAGGTATGTCTTTGCATTACATTTTCATATTAAAGATCAATTGTAACTACTTACATGGACATATCAGCGTCAGCATAGTCATCATAATCTTGCCCAACATGTCCTTGCTGCAATTTCCAATCATCCATTCTCTCTTTCCACCCTCCCTCTTTCTTATCATCCCATTTTGCACTTCCAGATTCAGAAGCTGGATAGGGATGTATCCTTTTGTGAAGTGAAGATCCCAATGTCTGCTCTCCATTGCCATGATTTGATATCGGGAATTCACCACTAACCTGCATACACAAAATGCATTCATACTTGAAGTATTCAAAATTCGCGTCTTAGTAATACTTGATACGAATTTAATATTCATACTGGATGTGAGCGCGTTCCAGCAATGACAGGAGGGTACTGAGCAGAATCTTCGTCTTCTGGTCCTCTTCCATATGTCATCTTACCATGGAGAATGGTCTCAACAATATTTCTATTCTTGTTTTGTTCGTCATCAACTTTGAATTCATGTTCAATATCATCAATATCTTCCTCATCTTCATCTCCCGGCACCCTTGGACTTCCTTCAAGACGTCAAATACAATTAAAACAAAAAATAAATGACACAAACAACCAGAACAAGTTTGTGTGGATGTGAATGTTTTATTCATCAAGATGTGTGTATACCTTTGAGACGTTTGTATCTGGTCTTGCACTGTGGACACTGCTGAGTTCCTTCCCTTCTCTCATACTCGTAGCAAGGACGACACACAGGGAAACCACATTCATTGCAGGCCACAAAAAGATCACCATCCACTGTTAAGCCTATTTCATCCCCACATATGTCACAAACTTGTCCACTCAAATCCTTCAATGGCTTATGCTGTAGCAAATTACAGACAAAGAAAGAAGGTTATAAAGAAAACAACACATTTTTTTCAGTTCTCTGTGTGATTTTGAACATGAAGATGTAACAAAAATGCAACACTATAATAGAAAAGTTGCATTGTTGATATCCACTTTTATCTCTTAACCACCATATTTTTCTTGTCATTACTTTCCCTCACTCTTTTAAGATGCATATTGAGATAAAGTGCACCAGACCCCTTGTGCTAGAGAGACAAGAAATGTGAATCTCTCAAACACAAATATCTATATCCACACTGTTATTTTCTACGTTGCTCGAACTCTGCAAATAGCCAACACAGATGCAACAACATTTTTGGAGAGTCCAAGCAACATAGTACTTATTATTCACTTCAATGTGTTCAACTTTGGACATTCCAAGAGAATGCCTTACCTCTTCATGGCCATGAATGACGACAAGCTCATTCCGGTTATGAGAACCAGCAACTAAACCTGCACTGGCTTCCATATTGAGGAAGGAAAATAGTGGATGGATGATTCTAGTGAGAAATGGAAGGTGAGTAACAATGATATATATGGTATTAAAGATTACTTTTTTTTAATGAAAGAAAGAATGAGATTAGTAGTATTAGTGTCTCTTTCTTTATGTATCTTTCTTGTACCTAATATATGTCCATTCTATGGAAGATGTGTTGGTTGTAGAGTCTCCATTGCCTTTAAGCTAAGCTTCCTCTCTCTTTCTTTTCCTCAACAACCATATGCACATTCTCTCTCTCTTGTTAGTATGCCAGCTTCTTTGCTTAAGCTTTTCCTTTGGTTGGGATTTTTTATTTTTTGTCAAATTTAGTCCCCAAGGTTTTGAAAATGTTGTGTTAATGGTCCTTGACTTTTGAGAGTTACTATTTTGAATCATTAGTTTAAGATTTGGCTTTTATATAAATCATGATTATTTGAATAAAAGAGAAAAGCACACATTAATTACTAATTTGGAAAGAAACTTGTTAATTGGTGTATAGATTTTTCTATTTGTTCTCAAAAGAAGCTTTTTAATGAAAATGTTTGTGGAAAGACTCATTAAATTGTGTTTACTTTTTAATAAGTCAATTTTATGTCAAGTGGAAGAGACATATTAATTTCTAATTTGGAAAAGAAACTTATTTGAAGTCTACTTTTCTTTTCTTTTTTCTTCTTTTTTTTGGGTCACTAAAATAAGTTTTTTTTTTTTTTGAAAATTTCAGCAAAATTGGATAATTGTTTGTAGGGGAAAGTCAATGTTATAGATGACCTTTTGAATTAGATACTACATTAACTTGTCTAAACTTTTGCCTTGTGAAATTAGATCATAATTAAGAGTACTTTGACACACACATTTTTATTAAATAAGAAATTGAGGTAAAAATTAAAGACCACCGCGATATATGTAAAAACTTTTTTTAGTTTTAAATTTTTTTTGAGAAAGACATTTACAAAATAGTTTTGAAATGGATCCTATAATTGAAGTGAAAACAACAAATATGGCTAAAGATGCTTGGGCTGCAAAGTACTTCAATTTGAAGTCACCAACAAAATAAGTCACAGAAGGTGTAGCTAGAAACATTAACAATTGATGGTTCATCATTATGATAGGTAAGTTCCTCCTTTGTTATAAAATCCTACCAATACAATAATGAAAAATTGAAAAAAAAAACAAGGATATCCAAATTCTTTCTTTTTCTCTTTTTAGTGGTATACCTACTACCTCTCATCAACTGGTTCGATAAAAGATAACTTTGTCCACATGTGAGATAGTTCGTTCTATTTGCTCCAAGTGTAATTCGATAAAAGATAACTTTGTTCACATGTGAGATAGTTCGTTCTATTCACTCCAAGTGAATTAAAATGGAGAGTCTATGCCTTTGAATGAATCGGTAATGGCGACCCATAGAAGTTTGAATACTACTTTCTTTTCTAGTGGGAGATGCTCCTCCTTCGTATTACCATGAGATTCTTGTCCTGCTTTCTTTTGGCTTAAGAAAGCATTGTTGAAATTGCGCGTAAAAGCCATTAGACCAAGGGCACATGGGCAGTGCGCTACGCGCAACTTAGGGCCATCATGATGTTGTGGCACAGATATTGGCCTATCGCATGCCACGAGTGTGCAGTTGAAACCTTTACTGGGATTTGTACCCTATTCTTCCACGATCCATACTACCTTAATTGACCAATAGGTCACACCCTTGGATGCTTTGAATATGTACATAACAAGTGAAGGAAAACTCAAAATTAAACTCTATCTTTTAAAATGTTTGCTACAAAAAAAACTGAAATGTTTCTTGCTACTGTTACAGACACTACACAAGTGTACATCCTATTACAGGCTTGTATGTGACTAAAATTCTATACAAGACAGATATCAGGGTGGCATCTCTCACCTTTCTCTTGAGAATTATATGCCTTGATTATCTGCTTATAACCCCTTGTAATAAAATTTCATCTGATGCTCAAACACTGGCTGAAACTCCACTTGCTGGTTTTTCCTTTTTCTTCGGTTGCTCTGAAGCTTTCTGTACAATAGCCTTATTCGGTACCAAAACTAGGAAGACGTTCCTATCCCTGAAATTCTTGTTTTCCTCCGTTGCAAGCTGTGAATGGAACCAATATATAAGACATTAACTAGCCGGAGAGGGAAAAAATTAATCGAAAATACACACTTCAATTGGTGATCTAATCCTGTATGAACCAAACTTCTTATTTGCTCTACTGATCTTGAGTAAACATCAAAATATTGGATCTCAAATCCCAAATTATGCTGTTTGTTATCCATACTACTTTGCTTTTTCCACGACATTCTACTCTGAGGTGATGATTCAATGTGTCCGAGAAGGAATCAATAGTGCTGCAGCCTTAGTCTTACCTCTCGTCCAAGATGTGGTAGATAAGATTCATAACCGACTTCGTTCAGTATAGAAAATGTCAATACCCATACAATTCCCATATTGAAGATACTTTGGCTTTTACCAATAACTTGTCATACATATTTTCAGATTAAAGGACCGGGTTGTGATCCTAGTGTTCATGTTTTTAAAACTACTCAGATCTTCTGGACTACGGGCACAATGCATCATGACTAACATTTACTTTTGACACCAGAAAAAAAAGGTAAATCGTGCTTACCTCACCGACATCATTCTGGAAACGTCTTAGTAGCTCAATAGCATTATTTCTGAACTCATTTTCACGGCCTTTTAAGTTCACTATGACTTTTACCTGCAGGAAGTACCAATAACATTTAAACATAAAAACCAGTAAATTAAAGCATTTGGATGCTGAAATACATGAGCCCGAGCTACCTTGTCACCATCTTTCAAGAACTTCTGAGCCGCTTTCAAACGCACTGAATAATCGTGAGAATCAATATTATAACTGCAAATATTAAAAGATACCTTCAACTACCAGAAAGGAGACCAAAATAAATAGGAGCGGGAAAACAGGATATACCATGCCACAAGATATTACAGCAAGGATATTGGTCTATTAACATTGAAATGGTGACCGTGTTATATCTAACAATAGAAATAACTTTTCTTCCTGGTAAATTCAATTTTAACTAGAATGACAACTACAATATTAGAAATTCCCCTTTTCACTATTTTTTTTACAAGACACTTATCGTTCGTTCTTATTTGGTATGTTGGAAAAGATACGACCCCTATTACCATCAGGAAAGTGTGTTAACACGGGGAAAACTTCATGCACTTTCTGCATTCGACATACTCCAATGGAAGACAAAATTAAGGAAACCTCTCAATATCACAGCTTTTCACTGGGTGGCCATCTAATGAAGGAATGGAACCATTAAAAGCTAATAATTTCTCAATAAATATCAGTGTTAAGCATACGTGACATGGAACATTACCCCATTTTGAGCTCCTTCAAATCCATGCGGTTGGCTGTCATTGAAAAAAAATAGTTGGTAAAAGGATGTTACACGGGGTCTCTTGTTTCAAAAGAAAAAAACTTCTAAAAGGCAAGACATGTACCAGCATTTTTCTTTTGCTGCTCCTTTTTCTTCTTTTGCAGTTCATACTTATACTTACTGACAAAAATACAGCAAAATATCAGTGTACTGATGTTTTAGCAATTCAAAACAAACAACATACCCAGTGAAATCATGACCAAGGTACTCATTGCATCTAGTCAGCATACAAATGATCTAGAAAGGTTGGTTGAACTCTGGTTCTAGAAAGGCATTATGATCAATCACAACAAATAAGAATAGTGCACAACCAACTCGAAGCGTAAACAAATGAAAAAGAAAACTGCAGAATGATGACCAATAGAAACCCTCCCTTCCCTTTTCTTATTGAGCCGTCTTGAATGTTGTCTACTTCCCTAAAAAGTAAAGTTCTGACAGATTTTATATAACTCAAAAGATTACATGATTTTTCACTTCTATTTCCAATAACACAAATATCACCATACGGCCGTAAGAAATAGTAAACACTTCTAAATCTTATACTAGTAAGCATTTCAAGTAAAACTCGGAGTGGTGAAACGGAATAGAGGACACACAGTTATTCCTATTTATATATCGGTTCCACAATTACTCCTAAGAGTTGCTCTTTGGAGAGCACAGTACGATGAAAGTTGTAAGCTGTGTTCGGGGGGGAGTTATTGTCTATCGTTGGCCTCTATGGTTAAATGTATCAGGCTGCAAATTACAACCTTAATCACGCATAAAGCTAATACTACGACTCCCCATGTGCGCAATTAGATCATTCCAGAAATCAAGAAGTACAGATCATAATTGAAATTCAGAGAAAAAGACATATAATGGATACATCTTACTTGTAATCCATCATTTTGACAACCGGCGGGTCTGCTTCTGGAGATAGAATCACCTAAAGATACCCACCAAAGGAAATAATAATATAATCAAACTAATGTTAACTTTATCATAACCAATATTCGGGATAAGCTACTTCTCTACATAAGCATCATACTCTTTTCAATTTCTTTTTCCTGCATCATATTCCCTTCTAACTACACCTAATAACCTGAAGCAATACTCTTCTTCCTGCTACCCACGTATTCCCCAACCAGTACAGAGTTTACACACTTTCTTTCGAGATTGATCATTCCAGTCAACTTTGCTAGTTCAACACTTATACCTGCATATTTTTGCCCATCTCATGGATAAAGTTGTCTTCTTGACCCCACGTTATGATTTACCATACAATTCAAGATTACTAGTACAAATGAGGCAAATTAGAAGCCTACATTGTCACCTTTGAGGGATACTTTATTTTCCACATAATCACAAGAGTCGAAAACAGAATTAAAAAGTCAGTCTTACAGAAACATACCAAGTCAAGGTTTTCATCCTCAGCTCTCTGAAGGGCTTCCATTTTCGACACTATCCCCAACTACATAACAAAAAACCAATCAGGGCAAAAATATCAATAATCAATAACAACTTTGACACCAACACAACAAGCAAATACGAAATTGTACTAACCATGTTCTGCTTATCATCAATGAGCCTAACCTTGTCTGACCTATTTCAAAACACCACAACAATAACACTAAGAAGTTAAGATCTTTAGCAAAAGAACATAACCAATACATTTTAAACCCAAACAAACACATTTAACATCACAATACCCAAAGAAACAAAAAGGATAAAAAGTTCCTATGTTACACAAACTAATGTGTAGGAACTTGGATTTGTCTAAACGAAATTCATTTAATGTGTACAAGGACTAAATCTCGAGCCCATATGCTTCAAATCTTAACTCCACCTATAAACACTTGAACATGTAAATGCCTGATAGAGGAAATCTAGAGTGGTTCGACCAAAACCCCAGAAAAGAAAAAACTAAAAAGTTAACATCTTTAACAAAACCTAATACATTTTATTATCAAGCAAAACCAAAAACACAAAAGCTACAACAATTTCACCCAATGTTACACTAGCTGAGTGCACAGCACAAGAACATGTAAATGCCTGATAGATGAAACATCAAGTGCTTCATCTTCCTCAGAACGTGGGGGCGGCCGGAATCCTCCTCTGCCACCTCCACCACCGTATCGAGCAGCGACAATGACGGATTAGTAGATAAGGGAAGAGCAAGAACAAAGCTCAGGAAAGTGAAAACAGAGCCCAAAAATGGAAGAATTAAGAGAAGGGAGGAAAAGGGGTTTGGCCATTAATGGGTTAGAAGATATGGGTGTGAGAGATTATCATCTTCAACAAAAACCCAATACATTTTAAACACATTCAACATCACAACAACCAAAGAAAACCAAAAATCAAACGCCACAAGCTGATTTTGCACAACAATTACACAATAACATGTAAATATCTGATAAAATCAACATCTTTAACCAAAACCCAATACATTTTATAACCATAAAGACACAAAATTTACATCAATGTCAACACACAATCTGAGTTCACAACAACTACACAATGAACATGTAAATACCTGATAGATGAAATATCAAGCGATTCATCTTCCTCAGAACGTGGGGGCGGCCGGAATCCTCCTCTGCCACCTCCACCGCCGTATCGGGCTGTAACAGTGACGGAATAGCAGACAAGGGAAGTGCAAGAACGAAGCTCAGGAAAGTGAAAACGGAGCCCAAAAATGGAAGAGTTAAGGGAAGGGAGGAAAAGGGGTTTGTTAGTTAAGGGTTTAGAGGAAATGGGTGTCAAGGTGAAGGAGCTACTGGTGGTGAGACCCGCCATGGAAGATGGGTTTACACAGAGGAAGCTAACACACAGTGTGGTGGATCTTATCCATAGATGCTTTGTTCTTGAGGTTTGGCTTAACTCTTTATTTTTTTTCTATATTTATATGGTTGATAAATTCTTTTATGATTAATTATAATGAATTTTTTTAGAAATAGAAAATAATCTATTAGTGTAATAAAATAAATTAAATTATTCCACGTTCATTTCTTTGCATGATATTAGAATCAAACTCGTTCACGCATCAATTGTCCAGTCTTAGGCATGAGGTGGAGTGTTAAGTTTTCACATCGATGTATACTCCTAATATGAACTTGGACAATCCTTTCCTCACAAACTAACTTTTAGGGTTGAGTTAGGTTCAAGATTCATTTTCTTTACACTCTCGATTACCAGTAAAAATATCGATCTTAGCCTTCAAGGTGGCCCCGTGGTTCGAACTTGAAATTTTCATATTTTGAAACTCCTTGCCAGCAAAAGCAAAGAATTTGCCTTCTGGTTCGAGTTCATTGTCTAGTCTAAGTTACTTCTCATATGTGATTTGCGAGCTATTACATAGGAGCAGAGGGTTTACTCTTTTCGCACCCATATAATAGCGGTTGTAGGTTTTCTTTGTCATAAAAAAAAGAAAAAATTACGCAGATAAGTAAATATATACTAGTTAATTAGCTAACATACCTATAGTTTGAATTAATTATGGCTCACAACAAACACCTATCTATAATTACAGTTTGAATTTTGTATAATTCGCGCGATTCATGCAAACGTTGTGTGCGATTATACAAAAGTTATGCACGAATCAAATTGTATAGTGAAATATACAAACACTGCAAATTGTATAGCGAATTATACAAAACTTCGTGTATAGTGAAATATACAAACGTTATACAAAAACAGTGAATTGTATAGTGAATTATACAACCGTTGCTATAACTATATGTACAAAATATAATTATCTAAACAATAGTTATGGATCATAATTAAGATATTTTGAGTGGCTATGTGCGAAAATTCCTCTCGATCTGGGCAGCAGCTACATTGCAGTTGGGCTCAGATGGTCCAATTCACACTCATTGGGCCCAATAAAATCAAGCCCAAGTTCCTCTTGGAACTATTTCTAGGCCCAATAAGTAGCCCATTAACAACCAGACAAAATATATGACACCAAACATAAACATAGTATAACTTACAAAAAAAAGGCCACGTGTCAGCTCCACATCTTCAACACCTCAATTTCTTGCCACCTCACACCGCCGTGAGCTCCGCCATACGTCACCGTCCACCACCGTAGAAATTTTGGATAATCACCACAGATCCCCCACCGACTTACAAAATCCCCAAAATACCCCTATTGTTATTGCCACCATTTTACCTTTCTTTCCTTCAAGTTTTTTTTTTAATTAATAGAAAATTAAAAAAAAGTCATCATATATAAGTAGATATTTTAATTTGATTTTCTACTAAAATTTAGATATTTCAATACACAAGATATGATACATAAATTTTAAAAATATATAAATACTTATTTTGTAAATTAAAGTATTAATTAATGTAATAAAATAAATTAAAGTATAAATTGGAACATTCTGTTATAAATTGAAGTTAAATCTGTTACTTCCTCTATTTTAATTCATTTATCTTATTATAACTTTGACATAAAATTTTAAATTTAAAAAAAATAAAAATTTTATAATCTTAAATAAAATATATGTGAAATTTCTTAAAATAATTATTTTGATTTTATAATATTTAAAATAACATTCAAAAACTACCAAAGCCAAAAAAAATATTCTTTCTAAAACAAATTTTAAAAAATAAATTAAATGAGATTTACATTATCAAAATAAAAACTCTCCAAAATAACACAAATAATCAAACACATTAATTATTTATATTTTTTAATTAATATACATAAATTATACACTATTATATACATATATCTAGAACCATCTCCATTCTTCCTCAAACTTGTATATATATACACATACAAATAGTATATACTATACCAATTTTCCATCATACCCCAAAAAGAATAAAAGTTCAATCTTGAAATTTTAGGTTCTTGAAAATAGAAAAAATGTCTACTAGTACTAGTGGTAAAGAGGGAAAAGGGATAGGAATAGACTTAGGGACAACTTATAGTTGTGTTGGTGTTTGGGTAAATGATAGAGTTGAGATAATACCAAATGATCAAGGGAATAGGACAACACCATCTTATGTTGCTTTTACTGATACTGAACGTTTGATTGGTGATGCAGCAAAGAATCAAGTTGCTATGAATCCACATAACACTGTTTTTGATGCTAAAAGATTGATTGGTAGAAGATTTAGTGATCCATCTGTGCAGAGTGACATGAAGTTGTGGCCTTTTAAGGTATTTTCTTGGTGTTGTATATGTATTTTAGTTGTTATAATATGATACTAAAGTGATTGCGTAGAAGATTTTGTGGCCTTTTAAGGTATTTTCTTGGTGTTGTATATGTATTTTAGTTGTTATAATATGATACTAAAGTGATTGTGTAGAAGATTTTGTGGCCTTTTAAGGTATTTTCTTGGTGTTGTATATGTATTTTAGTTGTTGCAACATGATACTAAAGTGATTGTGTAGAAGATTTAGTGATCCATCTGTTCAGAGTGACATGAAGTTGTGGCGTTTTAAGGTATTTTCTTGGTGTTGTATATGCTTTTTAGTTGTTGCAATATGATACTAAAGTGATTGTGTGGAAGATTTAGTGATTCATATGTGCAGAGTGACATGAAGTTGTGATTTTTAAGGTATTTTGTTGGTGTTGTATATGCATTTTAGTTGTTGCAATATGATACTAAAGTGACTGTGTAGGTCTAAAATCATTTATATATATTTGAAAATTGTTTTATTAAGGATAAAAGGATAATATCATTCATTTTAATCGTTTTATATATAGTATTTTCTGCTATTGGTGATGATTTTTGACGTGAGGGAGTGGTAAGGTTTGTGTCTTTTAAGGTATTTTTTTGGTGTTGTATATGCATTTTAGTTGTTACAATATGATACTAAAGTGATCGTGTAGAAGATTTAGTGATCCATCTGTGCAGAGTGACATGAAGTTGTGTCCTTTTAAGGTATTTTCTTGGTGTTGTGTATGCATTTTAGTTGTTGTAACCATCTGTGCAGGGTGACATGAAGTTGTGGCCTTTTAAGGTATTTTCTTGGTGTTGTATATGTATTTTTAGTTATTAAAATTGCACTATTGAAGTGATTGTTGTTGTTGTATGTGTTTTCTAGAGGTTATGTATGTATTGCTTTTCTTATGAGTTGATATGTCTTTTACTATTTTGGTTTGTTCAGTTTGAGTCGAGGATTTTTCGAAAATAAATTTTTCGTAGGGTAAGGTGTTTTTGGAAAATATTTTTTCCACCCTCATTTGGTAGAGTAAAATTTGTATATATCCTCGTGGGGATGATTTTTGAGACGAAGGTCTTTTAGAAATAGGCTCTCTGTATCTTACTGGATAAGTTGTTATTGTATAAAAGGATAATTTTAAAGTTATATCTTTTGGATTAAAGAGAAAAAAGGGGGCGGACGGGTGAGTAGCGCGTAACAACAATTGAAAATGGTTGCTAATACTTTGTAGGCTGAGAAGCAAACCCATTAGTGAATCAGTTTGGTTTGATTTATTAGATTCTAATATTATTGATCGATTCGGGCATATATGCAGAAATTTTTTTCATTATTATATCGAATAAAATATATACTTCGACTTTTTTGTGTTAGAACTTTAGGTTGGAAATACAATTGTAGGCTGAGAAGCAAACCCATTAGTGAATCAGTTTGGTTTGATTTATTAGATTCTAATATTATTGATCGATTCGGGCATATATGCAGAATTTTTTTTCATTATTATATCGAATAAAATATATACTTCGACTTTTTTGTGTTAGAACTTTAGGTTGGAAATACAAAAATACTGTATGCACTTTTTTGTGTTTTAAAAGTGCTTCGTATAAAATGAGACGGGAGTATATTTTTTTGTTTCATAATTGTTTTGATGAATTGTATCTGAGTCGAGAACTTTTTGAAAACAATTTAATGCGGTAGGGTAAGATTGACATGTTCTTTTTTGAGATCATATTGTTATATATAATATTAAATTGATTTTTTTAATGATGTTAGTGGTTATGAAAATTGGTAAGAAAATGGTTTACTAGATATGTTATTCGCGCTTCAGTCGGAAACTTTTTTTGGTGATGTGAAAAATATTTACTTTTCTCTCTTTTCGTTTTCTAAGTTCTATTTTTTGACTGCAACGTTTGAAAATCTCGTTAAAGAGCTATATAGATATCCGCATTTTTGCCAGAAGAATATCTACTTTGTAAGATTTTCAATTATAGCAATTGCGTTTTCGTCGACAGGTATATGCAGGTCCAGGTGACAAGCCAATGATTGAGGTAACTTACAAAGGTGAAAAGAAGCAATTTTCAGCTGAGGAGATATCATCCATGGTGTTAGTCAAGATGAGGGAAACAGCAGAGTCTTTCTTAGGATTCAAGGTGAAAAACGCGGTCGTCACAGTTCCCGCTTACTTCAATGACTCTCAAAGACAAGCTACTAAAGATGCTGGTGCTATTTCTGGTATGAATGTTTTAAGAATTATAAATGAGCCTACTGCTGCTGCTATTGCTTATGGTTTAGATAAGAAAGCCTCAAGAAGAGGTGAACAGAATGTGCTTGTTTTCGATTTGGGAGGCGGGACGTTTGATGTGTCGATTTTGACTATTGAAGAAGGGATATTTGAGGTTAAAGCTACTGCAGGGGATACACATTTAGGTGGTGAGGATTTTGATAACAGGCTTGTGAATCATTTCGTGACAGAGTTTAGGAGGAAACATAAGAAGGATTTGAGTGGGAATGCTAGAGCGTTGAGGAGATTGAGGACGGCGTGTGAGAGGGCAAAGAGGACTTTGTCATCGACAACTCAAACAACTATTGAAGTCGATTCATTGTTTGAAGGTATTGATTTTTATGCTACGATTACTCGAGCTAGATTCGAGGAGTTGTGTATGGATTTGTTCATGAAATGTATGGAGCCTGTTGAGAAGTGTTTAAGGGATGGTAAAGTTGATAAATCCCATATCCATGAGGTTGTTCTTGTCGGCGGATCGACTCGGATACCGAAAGTTCAACAGCTATTGCAGGACTTTTTCAATGGGAAGGAGTTGTGCAAGAGTATAAATCCAGACGAGGCGGTCGCGTATGGCGCAGCGGTTCAAGCAGCAATCTTGACAGGTGAAGGTGATGAGAAAGTTCAAGATTTGCTTTTACTTGATGTTACTCCATTGAGTCTTGGACTTGAAACTGCTGGTGGTGTTATGACAACTTTGATACCAAGAAACACGACGATCCCCACGAAAAAAGAACAGATCTTTTCGACTTATTCAGATAGTCAACCAGGTGTACTAATCCAAGTCTATGAAGGTGAAAGAGCAAGAACAAGAGACAACAATCTTCTTGGGAAGTTTGAACTCTCTGGTATCCCTCCAGCACCAAGAGGGGTTCCTCAGATCAACGTCACGTTTGATATAGACGCGAATGGGATACTAAACGTGACCGCGGAGGACAAGACGGCAGGGGTGAAAAACAAGATCACAATCACAAATGACAAAGGGAGATTGAGTAAAGATGAAATTGAAAGAATGGTAAGGGATGCTGAGAGGTATAAATCTGAAGATGAAGAAGTGAAAAAGAAAGTTGAAGCAAAGAATGGACTTGAGAACTATGCATATAACATGAGGAATACAATAAAAGATGAAAAAATTGCAAGTAAATTGAGTCAAGAGGATAAAGAAAAGATTGAACATAGTGTACAAGAGACTATTGAGTGGCTTGACAAGAACCAATTGGCTGAAGTTGATGAACTTGAAGATAAGTTGAAGGAACTTGAAGGGATATGTAATCCTATAATTGCAAGAATGTATCAAGGTGGTGGCGCGGATGGCGGTGGTCCGATGGACGAAGATCAAATGCCCCGTGGCGGGGCGGGCACGGGACCCAAGATTGAAGAAGTTGATTAGATGTTGTTTGTTGTTGTTAAGTTTGTTTTCATGTTTGAACTTGGTTTTTAGGTGTGTTAAGAATGTTTATATGTTTTGTGTTTGGACTTGGGAAGTTTTTAGTTTCTTGTACTAAAATAATATGTTTATGTCTTGTGTTTGTAAGTTTTTATTTTTAGTTTCTTGTAATAATGCATGTTTGTATCTTGTATTAATTTTAGATTGATGTTTGTGTGTTGTCACTTTTCTTTAGTTCTTATGTTTGATCTTGTTTTTGGGTGTTTTAAGAGTGTTTTTATGTATTGTGTTTGGGAGTTGATTTTGTATTTGTAGTGAAAATAATATTTAGTTTTTTGACGTCGTTTTTTAGACTTATATATATTCTTAAAAAATAAAGATAGAGGTGAGCTCTGTGTATATTTTATTACGTTTAAACTTCATTTATGAGATTATATTGAGTATGTGATGATTGTTGTATCCTAACTTACTTAGAACACACGTGCAAAAAACGTGACAAAAAATTAGTTATATTACAACATGTGTCTTACTATATTACCTTAAAACTAGTCATCAAAATTTATTTTACATGTGTAATAATGTTTATATTGTCGTCCTTATCATTTTATTTGTGATTTCAAATATTATAGTTTTTATATTGTCGATTAATGACACAAAAACTATCTAAACCTATATATACTGTCATACTTATCATTGTTTTATTTGAGATTTTATGTATCATAATTTTTGTAATGAAAGTTTATGATATAAAATAGGAGTAACTAACAATTTTAAAATAAAAATTAAAAATTCTCGAAATAAATTTTATACATCATTATTATATAATATAGTTTTTTCGTATTATGGTAGTAAAATTTTGCTATTTTTATGTGAAATATTTTAGCGAGGGTCTATCAAAAATAATTTCTCTAAACGACAAATATGAGAATAATGTCCGCGTGTATTTTGTCTTCCCTAAACATACTTATGAGACTACACTAACTGTGTAATTGTTGTATAATATATAATTCAACGTACACGTGCAAACACACGTGTCGATAGATTAATTATGTTAAAATATGTAAGTCATCATGTTACTTTAAACAAGTCATCTAAAATTTATTGAAAGTGTTATAACTTATCTTTGTCTAAAACAAATATTATACAACATTTCTACATAAATATGTTTCTCAATATTTATGTTAGCATATGTGTATGTCTTTTTTTACCTTAAATAAGTCTTTTGAAGTTCGATTTATGTGAAAAAAATAATTTGTTTGACATTATTATATCGTTAGTGTCGTTTATTTGTAATTTTCAATACCAAAATCATTTTATTATAAGTTCTGATTAACATGTGGAAGAAATTAATTTGATTAATTTATTTTTTATATTCTTAGCATTTATTTGTAATTTCGAATATCAAAATTTTCTATATTGAAAATTAATGATATATACATACAACTGATAATTTAGATATGACAATGGAAAGTATTATAAGTTATAATTTGTCTTTGATCGTATTTATATTACCTCAAAGTGTGGTCAAATAAATAGATAGGAAACGCAGGGAGTATCTGTGGGAGGCTCAGATGAAAAGAAGAAGACTGCACTTGTGTCGTGGGATAGCATCTATCTGTAAGGCAAAGAAGTAAGGTGGTCTGAACATAAAAAGTTGTAAATACTGGAACATTGCTTCAGTTGCCAAACACATATGGATGTTAATGGAAAACAAGGAGGTTCTATGGGTGAAATGGATCAGTGAATTGTATATACAACAAGGGCAAGACTTCTGGACATATACACCTCCTGGAGATTGTAGTTGGTATTCGAAAACATTACACAAGATTAAACAAAAGACGAGGGACTGATATATAGATGGGAAATATTGTCTTACACAGAATGACATATACTCAATCTCTTTGGGTTATGAAAGATTAATTGACGCAAAACCCAAATGAGAATTCGTTGATTTATTATGGAACAAATATGCAGTTCCAAAGCACTGTTTCATTAATTGGTTGATTGTAAGGAAAAGATTGCTCACTAAGGATAGAATGCAAGTTATGGGAATGGAAATTAAAGACCTTGGTTGTCCTCTCTGCAATAATGCAATACCAGAGAATGCAGAACATTTATTTGTACATTGCTCATGGTTCACAGAGGTATGGAAGGAGATACAAAACTGGTTAGGGGTAAAGTTACCAAGTGATGAAGCAATGGAGATGCTAATGATGATAAAGAAGAAACACTAGGTGCGAGAAAGAAAGGAACTGATTGTTGCTGCTTATGAAGTTGTCATATACCACACTTGAATAGCCAGGAATGAGATGATATTCAAGAAGGTAAGGCTTGAAGGAACAATGGTAATCCAACAGGTGAAACACATTGTCAAAGAACGAACACATGCAGTGAAGAATAAGAAGCATAGAAGTAATAAAAACTACTTTGTTGGTATGACGATAGTTCACCTTTTATTTGCTAATTTTTTTTTAATCTTTGATCAAAATAAATATACAATATTTTTGTGTGATATAATTTTTTAATATTATATTAAAATATGCATGCACGTATATCAAGTTACCTCAAGCTATAAATCATTTCGAATTCGATTTATGTGTGGAAAGAAATAAATAAATTCCAAAGATTTTTGACAAATTCAAAGAGGGTTTTCCTGTATGTTCATCACACAATATTTTTAGATCCCAATATACCCAATGTCAGATAGCTATCAAAAAGCATAAGTCAGAAAACACAATATGTGCTTCCGCTACACTTTCATAACTCCAAATATTCGGATTCGTTACAGTCCCCCTTGTGATACTTCAACCTCTCCATGAATTGATTATTCCTAAACGAGTCATGAAATGTATAACGAACATACCCTATATCCACATTAACCTTATTATGTTGTTCCTATTGTTTATTTGAAAAAATAGAAAGTAAAGCTTTTACATTCACTAGTTAATAAAAAAGCGTAACACATGAAAGAACACTCAAATTTGATTTCAACTGAACTTCGAGTATGCATATGTAAACACCTTAATTCATTTGTACAATATCAGTTAAACACTTCAATCTACAAACTAATAATTTAGATACCTCCAAATTTACGTGCCAATTAGTGTCAAGTATCCACGAGCCAAAGTGAATATGTGTTTTAGTTGTTTAGTTATCAGCTGAGATAATGGACGTATACACACTCAAAGTTAGAACGTTTAATTATCAACCGAGGCAAATTTAAATACTAAATGCTACTACTTTTTTTTTTCAAATAATAAATTTAATTATTTTCTATTTTATTTCTTTTATACTGGCCAAAATAGTGTCCTTATAATTAGGACATAACAAAAAATTTCTTTGGCCCAAAACCATAGCCCAAGGGCAAAATAGTCAAAGGGGAATGTATTTCCGAAAAGGAACCAAAATAATTCCAAATACAATAGGTAGAAAAAAACTAGAATACCCAAAATACCCTCACACAAAACTCAAAATCCCAAACTTATCCCAAAAAGGGTTTCCTTCCCTTTCATTCTCCTCTTCCCTCTTCTCATAAACGGCCACACCTCTCTTCCCTTCATTCCTTCTCCTAGCAGAGAGAGGAAATACTCTCTCTCTCTAAAAAAATTCTCCCTTTCTCTCTCTAAAAAGCTCACCTCTATATATACATAAATTTCTATCTGGGTATTGTTCATTATTTGTATTTGGGGTTTTCTTGATTTTGGTGTTTTTGAGAGATTTGGATTGTTTTTTTTTGTTTTGGTTCGAATTGATCGGACGGTGGAGAAATTGAGTTAAGGTATTATGCAGGCTGATCAGACGGTGTTAAGTTTGAGACCAGGTGGTGGTAACAGAGGTGGTGGAAGCAGAGTGCTTGGTCCTCGCTTTGAACCTTCCTCTATTAATTCAGATCTCCCTTTGCTTCGTCCACATGGAGGTTTTTCATCTATTTCATCTTTCAAGGTGAAATTTTGACACCCCTTTTGTTCAGATCTGAGTATTTTGGTTTTATTTGGGTGTTTAACTTTGTATTGGGTGTTTTCAGCTGGTCTTGGTTTCTGTTTTGGTTAATCATTGATTTTGAATCTGTTATTGGTTTGTGTAGCTTGTGTTAAAAGTCTAATTGCCAGTATTAGCTGTGTCTTTGGGTCTGTTTATTGGAAGAATGATTAAAGAGAGCTTTTCTTGGTTGATATTGGATTTTTTGGTATCTGTTATTGGTTTGTGTAGCTTGTGTTTAGTTTTATTGCCAATGTTGGTTGTGTTTTTTGTTCTGTTTATTTGAAGAATGATTAAAGATTGGATTTTTTTGGTTAATGTTGAATTTTTGATATCTGTTATTGGTTTGTGTAGCTTGTGTTAAGTCTTATTGCCAATGTTGGTTGTGTCGTTTGTTCTTATTTGGGTTCTTTTTATTGTAAGATTGAGTAAAGATTGAATTTTTTGTGGTTAATTTTGGATTTTTTGATATCTGTTATTGGTTTGTGTAGCATGTGTTAAGTCTTATTTATGGGATTAATGTTTGTTCAAGAATGTGTATTCTACCTTGTTCTTTTAAGTTGCAGAGTTAGGGCTTGTTGGTAGCAAAGAAATGCCCATGTATCAGTTGTATAATTTCTGCAGTTATTTTTGCTTTTTACGTCCTAATTCTTGGCAGCTCACTTAAGGATGTGTTTCTGCTGTAAATGTGGACGGAGAACAATTTGTAGGCTTTAGGTGGGCAACCAAGGAGTATTGACTTGCCCATAAAGGACCCTATTAACATTGAATTCCCATTAATTGTTCCTTGTTAAAAGAAGTTCTGAGAAGCTATGCTGTTCATATAATCTCTTGTCACAGTTGGTTGCACGTTTGAGTGACTCAACGTAATGCTTCCAGAAATTGGAATGGAAATAAGACAAAAGAATTAAAAAAAAAACCATAGTAGATCTATGATTAGCCCTCGGTCGAGATGGTCCTGTCGAAGAACTTCTCTGATAAAACTGGTACAACTCATAAGAATAGTAAAAACTTCTTTAAATTGGATCTTAAAGTATCTTTTTGCTGACCAGCTCTCTTTACTTGGACGTCACAAGTGTGCAAGTGTTCTTGATGCTTATAACGTTTATTTACTATAGTGCATTTGCTTTCACTGTGGTGATTCAATTTTAAGAACTCCTTCATGATATGTGTCTTGACTATTCTTTTATATTTGTAGACTGGAGACTCACGTTTTGAGGGCCGTGAGCGTGTTAGGTATACTCGAGATCAGCTGCTGCAACTGAGGGAGGTAATGGTCATATCTTTAAGTTTTGGCTGATGTTGTTATTGGACCTTCACTTTATCTACTGCATGTCAGTTGGTGTTCGGATTTGCTATTGACCACTAAGGAGAAGGAAAATAAGGATCATGAGCCCCCCTCCCCCCCAAAAAATAAAAAATAGAAGACATAAATAAATCAATTTAATGATGACCATTTTATGATATATGGCAACCTTAATTTGTTTCTCCTCATGGTTTTTCATTGAGTTGATTATTTCTGTCTAGGTGGTTAGCATTTCTGATGATATCTATCTAATCAAACAAGAAGTTGAATCTGAATTGTTTGGTGAAGATGGCAGTCGAAGCCGTGCTGACTCCAATGTGAGTATCTATTAAGATAGTTGTACTACTACTTACCATCTATGGTTTTTGTGATGACAAGGACCCCAGCCACTCACAGCATAACTGCCCTTGCACAAAGGGAACAGATTGGAATGCTGTACTTTCTAATTATTTATCCAAGAGAAAAAGCTATTCCTTTTTCTCTGTCATTTAAAAAATGTTTTTTTATTTGGTATTTGCAGTATGCATTTCTGTTGTCACAAGTCGTCTCATTTATGTGATCTTGCAGGTGCAGGTCCAATCTCAGGCTCGTTATTCTGAGCCAGACACCCGTGACTGGCGTAGCAAGTCATCACAATTTTCTTCCCCCACAGAGGACAGGTCATGGGATGCTCTCCGAGAAAACAGAGAATTTGGTGGCCGGCAAGAACAGCTTAGCTCACAGTTCGCAAGAACTCAAATATCTCCCAACCAAGGGGTAATTCTTAATCTATTGCCTTTTGTATTATTTCCAGAATAAATCCAGTATCTATTGTAAGAAACCTCTGTTTGGAAAATAATCTGTCCTTTTTGCTACTATAAACTGATAAGACACCTTGTCAACACATTCTAAAGTCCCAACTGATAATGAGAGTTGAGAAATAAAGAGAAGTTGTTTAGTTAATCATTATACAATACCTTGCCAAAATTTAATGATGGATCAGGAACTTCAGTTATTCGCCTATAGTGTTTCATTGCAAGTTACTATGTAATATATAATTAGGTGTAAGGGATGCAGTATATATCATTTGATCATTCAATTATGATAGTAATTTTGAAAGGCAGCTGTTTTATCAAAGGAGATGTCTATTTTTCTTCATGCGATTTATTTCCTCCCATTTTATTTCTCAGTAATAGCAAGGGCACTGTTGTTGTCATGATTTTGGAAGAACAATTTCATCTGCTATGTATTTTGATAGCTGCAAGGGGATTGTTGTCATGATTTTCAAAGAACACATCTGATATATGCTATCTTCAGTTCTTGATCTCAGAAACCTTTATTTTTATTTGTGAATCAGGGAGGACCTGCTCCCACACTAATCAAAGCTGAGCTGCCATGGTCAGTTCGAAGAGGCAATCTTTCTGACAAAGATCGTGTCCTGAAGACTGTGAAGGGGTAATTTTTTCTCTGTAATAGTTATGCATTTTGACACAATATATATGCGTAATTGTCATTCATCTTGTCTCTCTGTTTTCCTGTCAATCTCTTGATTGCCCCTATTCGCTACTTCATTGCCCTCTGTTAGTTATCTGGGATATCTCTACCTATGCAATACAAAACTTCCATTTGATATGTTGTCACTTGCACTCATTAGACTATTAATGTGGCCATAGTTGAATGCATGGATTTTATCTAAACTCGTTCATCCTAACTATTAATGATTACAGTATACTCAACAAGCTGACTCCGGAGAAGTTTGATCTCCTCAAAGGTCAACTGATAGATTCAGGAATAACAAGTGCAGACATCCTAAAGGTCTGTCTTCCCTTCTCTGCCATACCTCCTTTTCTAGTTGTGCTTTTGTTTACCTCAAATTGGTCCTTTGTTGTTGCCTTGAAATTTAATGCGTTTTACCTTCGCTTTCAGGGTGTTATTTCCTTGATATTTGACAAGGCTGTATTGGAACCAACATTTTGCCCGATGTATGCCCAACTGTGTTCTGATCTCAATGAAAAGTTGCCTCCATTTCCTTCTGATGAACCTGGTGGCAAGGAGATTACGTTCAAGCGCCTTTTATTGAACAACTGTCAGGAGGCATTTGAAGGTGCTCACAAACTGCGAGAAGAGGCTAGGCAAATGACAGCCCCTGAGCAGGAGTCAGAACGCAAGGACAAAGAAAGGTTGATCAAATTGCGCACTCTTGGCAATATTAAGCTTATCGGAGAGCTTTTGAAGCAAAAGATGGTCCCTGAAAAGATTGTTCACCACATTGTTCAGGTTGGTAATTGTTGCCTTTTGCTCAGGTCTTTTTGTTCAAACTGATTGCTGTCTTAAATGCATTTAACTGTGCCAATAAATGTCTTTGGTGGTTTTGTTAACAGGAACTATTAGGACAAGACCCCAAAAGTTGTCCAGAAGAAGAGAATGTTGAAGCCATTTGTCAATTCTTCAACACCATTGGCAAGCAGCTTGATGAGAACCAAAAATCAAGGCGCATCAACGATGTGTACTTTATCCGGTTGAAGGAACTGTCAACAAACCCCCAATTGGCTCCCCGGCTGCGATTTATGGTTCGTAATGTGCTGGATTTACGTTCCAATAGCTGGGTCCCTAGACGGGAAGAGGTGAAACTTCATTCTTTCTATCTTGGTTTTGTTGCCTGTTCGTTCCTTAGAGTACTCTCATATGATTAATATTCTTTCCTTTTTGCACAGGTGAAAGCTAAAACCATCACGGAGATTCACTCTGAAGCGGAAAAGACCTTGGGGTTGCGTCCTGGTGCCACTGCAAGCATGAGAAATTCTCGTGGTCTTCCAGCTCAAGGGAGTTTGAGTCCTGGTGGCTTCCCTATCAATCGGCCAGGCACTGGTGGTATGATGCCTGGAATGCCAGGAGCTAGGAAGATGCCTGGTACTCCTGGGATGGATAATGATAACTGGGAAGTTCCTAGATCCCGGTCAATGCCTAGAGGTAATGGACCACTGGTGCAGCCTGGTGGACGGGGTCAGCCACCATTGGTTGGCAAGTCGCCCGCATTGAACCCAAGACTTCTGCCTCAGGGTAGTGGTGGTTACGTGAGTGGCAGGCCTAGTGCCCTCTTGCAAGGTAGTGGTGCTCCTGCTCGCCCATCAGGCTATGGTTTTGGCATGGAGCCTGCATCACAGGTTCCTGGACCAGTTAGACCACCTCCAACAACTGTTGTTTCTCCAGTTGTAAAACCCCAGGTTCCTGCTGCAAGTTTGACATCTGATGAACTAAAGAGAAAAACAGCATCTCTTCTGGAGGAATATTTCAGTGTTAAACTTCTGGAAGAAGCTTTGCAGTGTGTTGAGGAGCTCAAATCCCCAGCCTATCATCCTGAGGTTGTCAAAGAAGCAATCTCAATTGGTCTAGACAAAAGCCCGCCACGTGTTGAACCAGTTGCACAGCTTCTCGAACACTTGTTTGCTAAGAAGGTTTTTACTGCCAGGGACTTGGCCACTGGATTCTTGAACTTTTCCTCTCTGCTGGATGACCTCGCCATGGATCTACCAAAAGCACCAGTAAATTTTGGTCACATAATTGCTAGTCTAGTTTTGGCTGGAGCTTTCGACTTCAAGGTGGTCAATGAGATCCTGAAGAAGGTAACTGATGATCTATACCAGAAAGACGTATTCACAGCTACAATGGGATCTATTAGCTCTAGTCCTCAAGGCCAAGCAGTATTGGATTCACAAGCACCCGATGTTGAGGCATGCAAAGCTCTCTTTCAATA
This sequence comes from Solanum aculeatissimum, assembly GCA_038996855.1. Taxonomy (NCBI): domain Eukaryota; kingdom Viridiplantae; phylum Streptophyta; class Magnoliopsida; order Solanales; family Solanaceae; genus Solanum; species Solanum aculeatissimum. The sequence continues at coordinate 20,325 of JBCEWC010000374.1, read as the reverse complement.
AAATCTCGATCAACTCTTCCTGAAGATCGATTTTCTGTAACCTCAGTAGATGGAATGTACTCAAAACTCACTTTTCAGCATTTCTTGTTGATGTCCAATGGAGTTAAGAGCAACTGAACCGCAGGAATGGTCGAGAGCAGGTTGATTTGAAGTGAGTTGTATTTTTTTTTTCCAAGGTGAAAGTAGTATGTTGAAAGAAATGCCTTTTCAGGATTGGTTTAATTGTGTACACTCCATATTTGCTCTAGGCAAAGAGGCCCTCATTTTGTATTTCATTAGTTATTTATTTATCTCCTCTCTTTTGACTAGATGGATTAAAAGTTTTGTCAAATCTGTTGAGTTCATACTGCCTTTATATACCATTTTTGAAGGAAAATTTTGATACATTAAGTTTGTCTTCTGCTGCTGCTGTTACATTTTTGTACATCTATAATTTGCTAGACTTTTATCCGAGTTAAGGGTCTTTCAGAAGCAACCTCTCTACCTTCTTAAAGATACGAAAGTGGGGTGTGGTTTACACTACTTTCTTTGGATTTTTCTAAAGATACGAAAGTGGGGTGTGGTTTACACTACTTTCTTTGGATTATTTCTGCGTTTTGTATTTGTGGGATTATACTAAATATGTGGTTGTTTGAAGGATGACATTTGTGGGATTATACTAAATATGTGGTTGTTTGAAGGATGACCTACGGTGCATTTTTTTCTTCTTTTAGGGATAGGGGAAGAGGAAATGTGGAGGGGATTACAATGTGGGGAATCAACCCCTCATCAACAAGGTGGAGTTCAGGTAGCCAACCAACTCCAACCTATGGAGCGTCTTATCTAAAGGAAAAATGCTTTTTTTATTGTCGCGATAGACAAATTCGAATCTTCTAATAAATATTTGATTTTTAAACCATCTTCGAACCATATCCATTTCGTATGAGAAAAAAAATACAAGTTATTCATTTCAAATATATAATGTTTTAAGTTCTCTATGGCTAAAGTTAGGAAAATTAGAAATTTAGAGGTTATGGTTGAAGTTCAATAATTTTTTTTATATAACTTCATGCACATATGCCTAGTCCTCCAATCATTTTTTACTTGAATTTTGAACTTCGATAATTTGTAATTTGAGATAATTTTATTTGAAACTAGGTAATAGTAAGAAATTATTTCGAAATGAATGTACTCGAAAAAGTTTAGTACTCTCCTCGTTCAATTTAGGTGATCTCGTTTGAATTTTGATATTCGAAGTTAAAAAAAAAGAACTCACGCGAGTAACTTTCTTATAAACAAGTTAACTCCCGCCATTTACCATTAGCGCTAGAGAAAGAGAGAAAATGGAGATTTTGAGAGAGCAATCGAAGAGCCACTCCAATGAATCGCTCAAACTTGCGATCGCAATGGCGCTCGTCCGATCGAAGCTTCTCCACAAATCTCCGGCAGCACCGCCGCCTCCGCCTTCTTCAGCTGCCGCGGCTTTTACTTCCTCCGCGCCTTCTTCACATTCCGATGATGCTCTTAAATGGAAACGAAAAGTTCGATCGATTAAACTCTGGCTCTTCGTTTTATTATTTTTGTCATTTCTAGAAGTTGAGTGGAGAAATTTCAGTTAGTTAACTTTATTTTTCAGGCAAAAGAGCGTAAACGAGAGATTCTCAGACTCAAGGAGGACCTCAAAGTAGCGGAAGGTTAGATTTCTCATTTTTCGTAATATTTTAAACTAAACACATTATTTCACTTATTTTTTTGTTGATTATACTGAAAATCGGCGATCGCAGCAATTTCCAGCTATCTATTGTAATGTGTTTGATTTCGATTGTCTAGATGCTATATTCCGACTTCCGAGCTAGAATTTTGTGACGTAATTGTGTTTTTTGTTTTTAATCTAAAATTGCAGTGATAACTAGAGTTTTCTGAGGATTTTTTGCTAAATGTTTGATTTCGATTTCACAGTTTTTTGTTATCTGTATAAATGGATTCGTTTAGAATGGCTAATTTTGATTGTTTTTCTTTATTTTTGGAGTAAGATGGTTCACAGTATGATATATTTCCAAAAAGTGCATCATGCAAGTGTTATTTCTTTGATAAGTTGAGATTATTGAGCCCTAAAAGAACTGGAGATTGTTCTGATGAACGGTTCAGTGATGTACTGCGGAGAAGATTTCTCAGACAAGGTTTGTTTTAAAGGAATTCTGCTGTATTTATTAATCTAAAGTTGTGTAATGGCTTTCATACATTAGCTTGATTGACTGACTTGTACACTTTTCCAGTGAGGATTAAGGAGCGAAAGAGGAGAAGACCAGATGATTCCTTACTTCATCGAATATCAGGTGAAAATTAGTTGTGGATGCAATTTTGTGTTTACTTTCTATGGTTAACTTGCAAAGTCACAGGATTTTTAAAAGTTATATTGCGTGGAGATCTTATCATACCTCAGGATGTGATAAATGTCTTTTTCACGTGTGCCATAATTTGATCTCTGGAAACAGTAGGTCCTGTTTGGCTAATTTTGCTGAGCCTGAATTTTCTGCTATAGATGAGAAGTATGAATATTGTGTCTTTCCTTAAATGGCAGAACGTGATAATGAAAGTAATGTTGAGCAACTTAGCTCTTCAGTTGATTTTCTATTGGAGCTTTGCGACACTATTTCTCCTCAAAGTGTATGTAGTTTCAATTAACCCCAGCTAGTGATGCTTTGTCTTATGCTATGCATATGATTTTTGTGTCTCATCTCACTTGGCTTTTGTAACAAATGTGTTACAGTTGGAGGAAGGTAATTTTAAGAACTGGTGCCACCAAGCTGTTGACTTTATTCTTGGTAATGAGACAATATTTTTTCGTTTCCTTTTTCCTTCATGTATACAATTTTTTCATGAGCAACATCTGGAAATTTCAAACTTGAATTCCTGATATGCTTTTCTGTTTGATACACTGACGATTAATTATTTCACAGATGTACTGTTATATTGTAATTTCTAGTGTTGAGGATTGTGATAGAAGCTGAAATTAAGGGGTTAATAAGTGAATGTATTATCTGTTCTGAAACTTAAATGAGAAAACAAGACTGTCTAGTGAAGCTTCATCTAAAGATTTGAGTTTTCAAGGAAAGATTGCTCTTTGAGAACCATCTTGATGGTCTGTACTGCCATTTTAAATGAAGCTTTCTAATTTTTACTCGAAAATGCAAAAGGTTCACAATTTACCCATCTTTATCAACACCTTTCCAAGTACTGAACCATTTCACTGCACAGAATGCCTAAATTTCTGAGGTTTTATTTGTAATATCAAAATAGCACCAGATGGGTTCATTACTGTCTAGTCTTCTTTCTTTAATGACTTCCAAATTCAGCAGTATTTGTATTTTACTACTTTAAAGGTACCCTGGCTACAATGTCACCAACAGAAAGGAACAGAGAACCCGTGGAAGGCATTATCAACAGTTTAATCATGCGTTTGTTGAGAAGAATGTGCAGTGCCTTGCAAGGAGACGGTATTTATGTGATTTTTAGGTTTTCAAAGACTATCTTCAGCTCAGCAGATTGCGAAAGCATGTTTCACCTACCTTAATAATAATGGTAGAATCAGCATGTTCAATTAACAGATTTTGGTAGATATGTACCAGTGTATGCATATACAGAACTAAGAAATGGTTTCAGAGCAATTTAAAATGATTTTTGCTCTTGGACAGCAGCATGTTCATCATTAAATTCCTCAATGTGACTTACTTATATTTCATTCTACGTGGCTTCTGAACTCTTGATTTCATAATGATATGTTTCAGAATCTCATCACTTTGACGCTGATGTTCAGTTCTATATTCAACATTTGATGCGTAAGGTCGGAAATGAGGCTTTTGTCGGCCAGCGTCTAATATTTGCAGTTTCTCAAAGAATTTCTGCAATGGCAGAAAGTTTGCTTTTCATGGATCCATTTGATAATGCCTTTCCAAGTATGCATAACTCTATGTACCTGATGTAAGTCCACCAGCTTGTATAAAGTTACTTGTCTTTATCTGGCTTTCTTGTTCTTTTATGCTACTGTATTGTAGTTCTTTCCAACTTTCTTATCGCATAATAGAGGGCCGCAGAAGGGGAAGAGAAGGGAAAAGGGGGTAATGGGAGTCAAACCCATATATGTTGTGGGAGATTCCAACTGGTACCTCTAGGCTATAAGCCTCGCTTCTTGTTTGTTAAATGCCGTCTTTCTTCAGTCATAGTAATCTATTTCTTTGCTGGTGATAATGGATGTGCAATCAGACTTCTCTATAACAACTATCCTCTATAACAACATTTAACTATAACAACCATTTGTTACGTGGAACTAATCTTTCATGTTATGTTATATTGTATGTTCTCTATAACAACATTTCACTATAGTCTATAGCTGCTAAAAAATATTGGAACTAATAATGTTGTTATAAAGAGGTTTGACTGTCCATTATTTTGGTCATTACTCTTGATGAAATTTTTTTTCCTCTACCTATGGTAACTTATTTTCCTTTCTGGTCATTGACATCATTCCATATACTTTTTTATTTAATTTTCTGTTTTCGGTTTAGAGGTTTGAGAACACTGTAATTTTTTAAATCTGTTTTGGGCCACTAGTCCCTCCAGACTTCCTGATTTGAAGGTGTTTTTAAGCTGAGGAGTGTAATTTGTTTTTTTAAATTTGGAATTTCTATGGGGAGTGTGACATTTACTTTGAGACATTGAGTTGGCTGTTTTCTTCTTTCTTTTGTCAGTTAAGCTAACATAAAGTCTGAAATGGTTGTTTGTATGTGGTATTATCATCTTTTTATTCTAGTATCCTCTGGTGGAGTGGTCACTACTATATTTTGGGATCATCTTCATAATCTTATTATTTATTGTAAATGGTAGTTTTAGCAGCAGGATTATGTGGTGTGTGCGCTCTCTTTTTGTGTGTAAATAGTAATTCACTGCTTGAAACGCTGCGATGATTTAGTGATCAGAAGCTGTGCCTGCTTCAGAACAAAAAGTATATTATGCTGCCTGAATTGCTAGATTAATTAGTAAACTTGAGTACGTTCATGTACCTCAAGGTTTATCATCGGAATTGTGTTTAAACATCATACTTGGAACCATAGCTTAAGCTTGCTAGATTTCGGCCTGTAAGTGTCCGTGTAAAGAATGTGGCATACAGTTTACTGCCTAGTATTTGTTTTTTACTTCATCCACAATTTACTTCTTTTTATTTCTTCATTTCTTTATGAATCTAAAATTGTCTAATATACGTTCTCAAATGCAGGATTCAGCTTGTTGAATTTCTGGTTTCTGATCATTTGTTAACCTGGTCACAAGGTGGAGATTTCGACATAAGTGAGCTTCTTCTAATCACTTGGATACCTAACATTTTTTCTCTATTTATAACCTTGTTCCTCTTCTTCTGTCGGGTCTGAGGAATTCTGCCTCTGTCTGAGGGAAATTACTGCATGTGATATATATTCCCACGAGGGTAGCAGGCTCCCATAAATGACCTATCTGGTGAAGAATCTTTTCATACTGTTAATGTCAAAAATGGACCTAACATATCAATACATTGTATTTACTCTGTAGGGCTTTTCGAAGAGTGGGTTGTATCAATTCTCCATGGAAGAAAAGCATTGGAACTAGTAGAAAACAGGAATTCTCTTTATGTACTGTTCATAGATCGTGTAATCGGAGTTGTGGCCAAGCAAGTGGGACAGTTCTCATTTCTGCAAAAGCTAAGCCCACAGATTTTTGAGAACTTGTTTAGCTAAGCACCGACTTGCAGCTTTTCCCTTGTGAACTGTAAGTATTTTGCTTTCAACACAAATCTTCTTTTCTTGTGCATAGAAAATTCAGCTGTGTCATCGCAAATGATTTGTTACTTAAAATTCAATAGTTCTTTGTTAATTAATTCCCAGAGCATCAAAGACTAAAGTTCCTTTAAAGTGAAAGATTCTCTTTAAATGTGAAAAGATGAAACAGCATGTAAATGGTGAAATCCACCTATTGGACAAAATCTACATGACATTAGCACACCATCAGGTGCCGAAAGTTAGAACAAAATCTCACATCTCTTTATGCTGAACCTGATTCCAGGTTGAAATGTTCCACCCGATTGTCGCTTAAGCAAATCTTTGATTTCCTGTTGCATCACTATTTTTCATATTCTTTGATGTTGTAATTGACATCTTGCATAAATGAGGTCGTTGGACGGTTTGACTTTTGGCTCTTAGTAGTTTAGTCTAGATATGTTCTTTTTTCATTTATTTACTTTTCTTTGTGAAATCAGGGGTGGAAATCTGAACCAGATTATTTACTTATAAACCAAGAATTCCTGTTCTAGTACATATTGTCTTTCCCAACTTTAGAGTTGTCCCATGTCCCCACCTTGTTCAACTTTCAAACTACACTTTGAAGGGTGATTACTCAATCCTTAAACTTTCTTCTCCTTTTAAGACAGATTACTAATACCAAAAAGTTCATTATATTTGAAAGATGCAAAAAAGATGTATTGTATTGGATACACTTCTGCTTTTTGCAAGATATATAACGTCCTTCCCAACTTCCATCTAACCAAACTTGCCCCTAGCTACCACATTGTACGTCATCTCTCTTTCTAATTCTTGCTGATTAGACATGATTCAAGCCAAAACCGTACTGGTTCTCTCATTATTAGCAACTCTTATATTGTCCCAATACTGCAAAACCTCAGCCTCTACTGACACTCCGCCATCCACTTCCAAGCCTCCAACTCCAAGCCAAATTCTGCCACTGGAGGATGGGAAAATATGTTGCCCTAAAACTCAAGATATTCACATCCAGATTAAAAGGAGAGCACGAATCGTTCCCGTGACTCCAAGTATGGGTACTCGTTCAAGATCAAGATCATCATCAGCTATAGGAAAACAAATATCTTCACCTTTGTTTTATCTCCTTTTATTTAGTTTCTTCTTGCTCTGGTGAAGCCTACTTACTTGACGACTCAATAAAAGAAAAAATAACTCACATTAGGACTATATAATGTTGAGTTCTTTCTAGTTTATCTATTTAGACTTTCTACTAGTGTATCTTAGGCCTTGAGCTTGAATGGATTTGCTTAGCTATCCTTCTTTTTGCTTTAGGACAAAGTGGCTTTTTATATTCAAAAGGCATCGATGGAGCTGTTGCTTTTTACATGTAAGATGTAATACATGTTACAACTTTTCTCTTTTATTAGCAAATGGTATTATAAGATGCTTCCCTTGCATTGCCTCTGCTTTTAGGTAAATGTGCTATTAGTAAATAGTGTAGCTGTATTAGAATAAAAAATTATGATTTGGAACTATCTTACTTTGATGGAAATGATCTTATATAGTTGAATAGAAGAAATTTTTTAGAATTCTTATGTGCAAAAATGAAAATAGTTGTCTACAAATCAAATCTCCCTAGTTTTGGTACACAAAATAATGTGAAAAAATAACATTTGTAACCCAAAAAGTTCTGATGCGTTTGATGCCATAAGAGTATATATATACTTTGTTTGGTATCAAGAAGAAATAAACATTGTTTTAGTGAAATTGTTTGATACCATCAAAGTGTATATATATATATATATGCTCCGATGGTATTAATAAAGAAGAAATAGTGCTTAAGTGAAAACACTATTCAGTTGCTCCTTGATACTATTAGAGCCTAATCCTATATGATACTGATAAATATCAATATACTAACAGAGTATCATTGAGGATTAAACTCAGTCCTATATAATTTTGCTATGGTATCAATATATGATATATCGACGGTGTATCACGTTGTAGTGGTGTTGATATCATACGCATAAGAAAGGAGAAAGTAAAATAAACGGATAAATAATTTAGATTAATCTATTTTTGATAATTAATTTCACAATTAGGATCATTTTGTGTAATTTTTCCAAATAATTTTCTTCTTTGGGCCACGTTTTGAAATCTATAAGCCAGCTAGGAAAAGGCGAAAAGAATGAGAATCAAAATTGTTTATACTCAATATTCTATTAATTGATGTTTAAACCAAATAAATAATGAGTTTAATTTGCTACTATTTTTATATACTATTCAATACTATTCTTATATACTCTAACGAATTATATAAATACATTATTGACTCAAAGAGCCATCAATAACATGTGTGTAATTTTCTTAATGAATTAATACTCCTTACGTTATTATTATTATTATTTTGGTCTTTATGAATTATTACTCCTTACGTTACTTGTACACAGAAACAAAAAAAAAAATAAATTTAAAACTCTAACAACACAATATATATATATATTCTCAAGAACCCAAACCCTAAAACCAAAAAAAATTAAAAAAAATGAAGGTGATTGCCACCTACTTGTTGGCTGTGTTGGGTGGAAACACCATTCCCACGGCGGAGGATTTGAAGGCAATTCTCTCCTCCGTCGGAGCGGAAGCTGATAATTTAAAAATTGAATTATTATTATCTCAAGTCAAAGGAAGAGACCTAACTGAACTTATTGCTGCCGGAAGGGATATGCTTGCTTCTGTGCCTTCCGGTGGTGTTGGTGGTGGTGGTGCCACTGCAGTGGTGACGGAGAAGGAGGAGGAGGAAAAGAAAGTGGAAGAGAAAGAAGAGTCTGATGAAGAGGATTTTGTTTTCGATATCTTTGGTTAGTTAGACCGCAAAGAGTTTTTAAGTTTTATGCTGATAATATAAGTACAGTTTAATATATTAGTTTATTTCTTAAAACCATATCGAAATACCTGTCTTATTAAGATCAAATATTATGTCTTAAGGTTTATATCCTGTCCATATTGGTTATTGCCTATTTTTAGACTTTTAGTGTGTTGTGTTATATGATTTATCATGTACTTCTTTTAGACTTGTTTGTGTTCGACTCATCAAAAAGTTTAAAAACTTATTATGCCAATCGTCTAAAATCAAACTTATTTTGTGATGGGTTCTTATTAAAAGTGTTCATTGGAAAAGTGAATAGCCTTTCCAAATGTGTTTCATATTACTTGGCAATTTTTAATGTAATATCGCTTAAGTACTAAAAATATCTTCGAACTTGATACGAATTATTAGTTTCGTCTCTAAAATATTGATAGACTTAAAAACACTCTTCAACTTGGTGAACTAAGCTTAAATACATCTTCAAACTTGACACGAATTATTAATTTTGTCCCTAAACTATTGATAGGCTTAAAAACACACCTAAAGTTGAACTAAGCTTAAATACACCCTCAAACTTGGCTCAAATTATTAGTTTCGTTCCTAAACTATTGATAGGCTTAAAAACATTCCTATTTTAGTGGTATGATTTTCGATCAATTATTTTGATAAACCATTACAAAATTATTTGTAAGGATCATGGGATGAATTCCAATAGTCTCAGCAGATCATTGTTTTTAACATTTTAGGAGCCTACTTAATCAGAATTAGATGATTTTTTTTTAATTTTTTGTGTGTGTTAGCCCATGAATTTTTTGATGGTACGACTTTCAGTCATTTTTTGGTGGTATGACTATTAGAACCGTTTGTAAGGACTTGGAAAAGAATTCTAATAGCGTCGACCCAATTCACAGGGCTTTTTTTGTATTTAAGGGCCACTCAGTCCATGAATTTTTTTATTGGTATGGTTTCTGATCAATTTTTCGCTAAATGTTTAAAAAACATATATAATGACCTGAGAAAAAATTTCAATATTCTCAGCGTGATCTGCATTGCATTTTTTAAGCATTTAGAGGTCAATTAATAGAAACTAAATAATTTTCTCCATTTTTTTTATGTGTGTTAGCCCATCAATTTTTTGGTGATGTGACTTTTGGTCAATTTTTCTGCAAAATCTTAATAGAATCATCCGCAATGACCTAGGGAAATATTCCAATAACCTCGACCTGATCCATACTGCATTTTTTGGCATTTATGGACTACTCAATAGGAATTAGGCGATTTTCTTCATTTTTCGTATGTTAACACCCATGATTTTTTTGGTGGTGTGATTTCCGGTTAATTTTTCCCTAAAACCTTTACAAAATCATTTGAAATAACCTAGAAAAGAATTTCAGTAGTCTCGGCCTGATCCATGCTGCAGTTTTTAGCATTTAAAGGTCACTCAACAGTTATTAACATGCATTAGGCAATTTTCTTTATTTTTCGGGTGAGTAAAAATTCGTATAGCCTCTTTCAGATCCAAGTAGCTTTTTCTAGTATAGCTTGACGAGCTAAACCAATCTTTCCATTTGCTAGACATTATTGTGGGATGTAAAAGCAGTGTCGGAGCCATATTAGGATGAGGGGGTTCATTCAAACCCTTTCTGGCGAAAAATTATGCCATTTATATATGGTAAAAATAATTCTTTGTGTATATATAATAGGATGTCGAACCCCTTCACTTAGTTCATGTGTCTATTTCTTAAAATTTTGAACTCCCTTAACGAAAATTCTGACTCCGACATAGTGTAAAAACATATAGATTTGTCAATCTATTTGTTGTTTTCTTTGTTTTTGTATACACTTGTTTCTAAATTCTATAGAATCTCAATTCTTGCCATTTGAGGTTGATCTACAAGAATGACTTTGAAGATGGACAATGTTGAACTTGTGACCATGTTTATTCTTGGGCGAAATTTTAAATTCAACAAGTTCCGACTTTTGATCTTTTTGTTCATGAGGTAAGCGGAGGTCAAAAGTTTAAAAATACTCATTTTTGAGGTCATTGTGTGTATACTTTGTTTCTAGCCCAATAACACAACATCATGGTTTAGCCTAGCCATGACAAGCGGTTCACCGCTTTCATATGGCTAGGTGGAACAATATTAGCATGAAGTCGTATTTGCTTGGCATAAATTACATGCCACATACTTTCTTTATTTGTAACTTTGAGGACGTGTCAATTAAGTTGAATGTAACAGGAGTCATGTCGATATGTCATGACTTACATGTTATATAGTTGCTAGTGGTGCTTTACCATCTTTATGCAAGACTATTTTAGTCTAGAATTTTGATTACTCTTTTTCTTCCCTTTTTAATTTGGCATATTGTATTGAGTTTTTTCATTTCGATATTTTGATATTTGTTTTTTACGATTTTACTTTTTCTTAAGGAAATCTTCCTACTTCTCCACAAGCCATTGCTCACCACCAACAACAACTTACCCACTGAAAGCCATTGCTCACACCATTGTTTAAAAATACCAAATTGAATGACACAAGAAATAACTTATTCTCCAAAAATTCTTTTTGAAATATGAGCAAACAAAAGGTATAAAGCAAAAGCATTTACTTTGAAATATGACACAAAATTTAGCAAAAATGGTGCATAAGATGATTCCATTATCAATCTAAAGTCTCTTTTTTTCTATAAGATTGTTTGGAATCAATTCCTTCCTTTTCATGACCTTATCTATTGAAAAACAATCTTTATTCTAAGAATTAAAGAAAAAATTTTAAGTTAATATTTATTAAAGAAAACCTTTAAAACATAATCACATACCTTTTATGTGACATTATTTTCTTTATTTGGAAATGATAATCTTAGAATCACCGCACAAATATCATAACATGTTTATGACCAGAAGTTTCAAAAGTTTTAGTCATGCCTTGGAAACAGACTCTTGCAGAAATGCAAGGTAAGGCTAAGTACAATAGATCCTTGTGGTCGGGCCCTTCCTCGGACCCTGTGCATAGTTGGAGCTTTTATGCACCAGACTTACCCTTTTTTTTAGTCAAACAGATTTATTACTATAATTCCTTTAATATCTAATAAATTTTTAATTCTTTGCTTGATTTATAAATCTTTGTGACTAAGCAAATTTGATTTGTAAATGAGAATAAGATTCTAACAAAAAGAATCCATATATTATGCTCTTGGTTCCACCACACATGTGTATTATTGCATAGGCTTCTTCTTCTTGTTAGTATTTTTATTCCTTTCAACTACCTTTCATTTTCAAAACTACCCCTAAATTTCAATTCAAAATCTAATTGGTTCCAACAACATATTGTAATTTCATCTCTTAGATTTGGAGAGGATAGTGTGTACGTAAATTTTACGTATATATCAGGGAGATAGAGAGGTTATTTTCGAAAGAATTCTCATAAAGTAACATATATCTAAATAGTTTTAAAGAAAAAATAAATTACAAGAGTGCGTAAAACAGATAGATCAAATAATAGTAAAATAATTACTTAGCATATGAAAAAAGAAACAATAACAACAAAAGTAAAAGAATAACACACAATAACAGAAATTGAAGGACAAAAAAACTACGAATACGGTGCACCAAATTAACTAGCACATTGGCTGCATTTAAACGTTTTTCCTTGAATTTCCACCGAGTTGATACTCTTATTGGGATTTGACTAAATTCAATTTCGTATCGAAAAGTTTTATTATGAAAATAAAGGCCCCATAAACAAAGGATCTGCATATCCAAAAATCGTATTCGATGCCTCTAATTAAAGATGATAGAACACTTACCGCTCTACCCTTCTTTGCCAATCTTTAAAGATTCTTTGAACATGTGAATACAAATTATTATAAATAGCCCTTAAAACACTTCCCTAACTCTTAGGTAGAACTAATTTCACAACAATAAACACCATGAAAATTCTTGTATTATTTTCATGGCTTTTCCTCATTATATTCTTGAAAACTTTGCCATACTCATCTTGCACCTTCATCCCAAAATCCACAAATAATGAACTCATCTTGCACTATGAAAACAAGGAAAAGAGTAAGTTTTTTTGTCTTCAATTCTCATCTCGTTCATCTTTTTGAGTTAAGTTCTATGCACTGTCAGTATATCAGATATTGACACAATTAGGTCATCTTATAAAAAAAATAATTACATGTAACTTTATTAAATAGTCATAATTGATAACCTAGTGATAATATATATAACTTAAATTTTTTATTTGAATTTTTTTTGTAGTTCCAAATGATATATTGCTTGACTCAACAAGTACAAACAACAAGAAGGATGAACATAAAGATTTGCACAAAATTGTTCATCAAAGAAAAGGGGCTTATGGTGGACCAGACCTTCTTAGAAAAGGACCTACAAAAAATAAAGCCAATAATTACAAATTTGAAAGGCCAATTTTAGTGTGTTCTTTGTTGTTTTTTCTTCTAGTAGCCTTCACTCTCTAAGTTTTAGAATTAATAATTTGTGATGAGTCGCGGATTTATCGCAAACAAACTCTCTATTTTTAAGGGTGTGTACGTAATACTCTTCTCAAATCCTGCTTATATAACTTTATGGAGTATGTAGTTGTTGAAAAATGATGGACTTCTCTCTTGTGCCTCTTTTAAATTTTTATATATTGTTATTTTATATTTTTGAAATAAGAGTTTTCTCGGAAATAACTTCTCTATCTCTACGAGGTAGTGGTAAAGTCTACGTATATTTTATCGTTTTCAAACCCCACTTGTGAGATTTTACTGAGTATGTTATGTTGTTGTTATTTTACTGAGTATGCTATGTTGTTGTTATTGGTTTTCATTGCTTTATAATGTATCGTTTTGTACCATAATGTATTTATAGTGTTGTAATAATGCTTGGATAAATTGCATTATTTATTATATCGCCTATTTTATTGTAGCTTATTGTATAATAACTGACAAGTTAAAATATTTATTAGATTTATCAACCATTCCTAAGGACTCCTAATTAAATTTGATTTGTTTGTATCTCATATCTAAAATTGATTCAAATCGAATCATGAATATTTTTAATTGTGAATTCAATTTCTTTGCATAGTTCAAGATTAGATAATCACGCCCCGGGAGGGTACTTTTGGCGTGATTGGTACTTGAAGAATTGTTATTGATTCTCCGGGAGGGATTTCTCGGGTGTCGGGGCTTCAGGCTCATTTTTCTCGAAAAACTTCATGGAATCGTCCGTAACGAGCCTGTTAAGACTACCTTTTAATTTACCACTAAACTTTAACTTTTCCTTAGATCTATAGGTGATTCAACAATGAATTTATACGTAATTTTTTATGATATTATCGGGTCATTTAAATAAGATTTATCGACAGGTCTCTTGAAATATGAAATTTGTAATCTTGAGAATATATAAGACAAGTTATTTGTTGCAACACGTATAGGTAATGTGATGGTCTAATTTATTTATTTTGCACTAATTTTTTAATAATTTAAATCTTCGACAATTTATATTATAATTGATTTTTTTACTTTACCTTATTGATATTAATTATTATAATTTTAAGCTATGTAGCTCCGGTCTTGCAAAGAATGTTTTGACTTCATAGTAAACTTAATTATTCATACAAATTTAAATTAGTCGGATCAATGAGTTTCAGATATCGAATATGCAAAAAGTAAAATAAAACATTGTTGTCATATAATGTCACTATACTATTAAATACATATAATTTACAAGTTCCCACTTATATACATGGTCACGCAAACAACCATATAACATGTAATAGTAATTCTATGACGGTCAAATGTTTTCGAAATCAATTTTTCAATAGTATGTTATATTAGCGGTTTTCTCAATTTTTTGTGGATGTTGGCCCACAGATTCTGGGGCTGTCGGGGCTTCGGGCTCATTTTTTCTGAAAGATTATATCAACCCATCGGTAATGAGCCTTTCAAGAGTCCTAAGTGGCCCGACAGCACCGGATGACGCCTAGTACCATTTTATGGGACAAGAAACAAGAAATAAGCGATTTCAACAGTTTTTTGTATATGTTATCCCACGGTTCCTGACGCTGTCTTGGGCCAATTTTCTTGAAAAATTATACCGAGGGGTCCGTAATGAGCTCGACAAGAGCCCTAGGTGGCCCGGGGGCATTGGAGATCGCCTGGTAGGATTTCACGGGCCAATGAACAAGAAACAAACGATTTGAGTAGTTTTTTGTGGGTGTAAGCTCACGGTTCTTTGCGCTGCCTGGGACTCGAGGCCAACTTTCCCAAAAAATTATACCGAGGTGTCCGTAACGAGCCCAATAAGCGCACTAGGTGGCCCGACGGCATTGGAGATCTTTTGGTAGGAGTTTATGGGCCAAGGAACAGGAAACAGGCAATTTCGACAATTTTTTGTGGGTAACGCTAATGATTCCTGGTGCTGCCTGGGGTTCGGGGACAACTTTCTTAAAAAATTATACCGAGGGGTCCGTAATGATCCCGGCAAGAGCCCCAGGTGGCCCGACGACATTGGAGATCGCCTGGTAGGATTTTATGGGCCAAGGAACAGGAAATACACGATTTGGGCAGTTGATCATGGGTGTTAGCCCACGGTTCCTGGCGTTGCCTGGGGCTCGGGGCCAATTTTCCAAAAAAATAATACCGAGGGGCTCATAATAAGCCCGACAAGAGCCCTAGGTGGCCCAACGACATTGGATATCACTTGGTAGGATTTTATGGATAAGAAACAAGAAACTAGCGATTTGGGTAGTTTTTCGTGGGTGTTAGCCCACGGTTCTTGGCGCTGCCCTGGGCTCGAGGCAGAATTTTCTAAAAAATTATAACGAGGGGTTTGTAATGATCCCGACAAGAGTTCCAGGTGTCCCGGCGGCATTGGAGATCGCCTGGTAGGATTTTATGGGACAAGGAACAGGAAACAGGCGATTTGGACATTTTTTCATGGATGTTAGCCCACAGTTCTTGGTGCTGCCTGAGGCTCGGGGCCAACTTTACCAAAAAATTATACAAAGAGGTACGTAACGAGCGTGGCAAGATCCCTAGGTGGCCTAAAGGCATTGGATATTACCTTGTACGATTTTATGGGCCAAGGAATAAGAAACAAGTGATTTTGATAGTTTTTTGTGGGTGTTAACCTACAGTTCCTAGCGCTGCTTGGTGCTCGGGGCCAACTTTCTCGAAATTTTATATCGAGGGGTCTGTAACGAGCCCGACAAGAGCCCTTGGTGGCGCAACGACATTGGAGATCTCCTGGTAGGATTTTATGGGCCAAAGAATAGGAAACAGGCGATTTGTCAATTGTTTTTGGGTGTTAGCCCACGAATCCTAGCGCTACCCGAGGCTCGGGGCCAACTTTCTCAATAAATTATAACTAGGGGTCTATAACAATCCCGACAAGAGCCCTAGGTGGCCTGACGACTTTGGAGATCACCTGGTAGGATTTTATGGGATAAGGAACACGAAACAGGTGATTTAGATAGTTTTTCATGAGTGTTAGCCCACGGTTCCTGGCGCTACCCGGGGCTCGGGGATAACTTTCTCAAAACATTATACGAAGGGTCCGTAACGAGCTCGGAAAGAGGTCCAGGTGGCTTGGCCGGGTTAAATATGGCCTGATAGGATTTTATGGTCCAAGGAATAGGAAACTGACGATTTGGGCAGTTTTTCATGGGTGTTAGCCCACAGTTCCTGGCGCTACCCAAGGCTCAGGGACAACTTTCTCAAAAAATTACATCGAGGGGTCTTAACGAGCAAGAAAAGAGGCCCAGGTGGCCCAGCGGGGTTAAAGATGGCCTGATAGGATTTTATAGGCCAAGAAAAAGAAAAAAGGCAATTTGGGCAGTTTTTCATGGGTGTTAGCCCACGATTCCTACTGCTGCATGGGACTCAGGGCCAAATTTTCCAAAAAATTATATTGAGGGGTTTGTGACGAGCCTGACAAGAGGCCTAGGTGGCCCGACAAGGTTGAAGATGGTCTGGTAGGAGTTTATGGGCCAAGGAATGGAAAACAAGTGATTTCAATAGTTTTTCGTAGGTTTAGCCCACGGTTCCTGGCGCTGCTTGGGGCTCAGGGCCAACAATCCCGAAAAATTATATCGAGGGTTCCGTAACGAGCCCGACAAGAGGCCCCGGTGGCTCGGCGGGGTTGGAGATGTCCTGCTAGGATTTTATGTGCCAAGGAATAGGAAAAAGATGATTTGGGTAGTTTTTAGTGGGTGTTAGCCCACAGTTCCTGGCTAACTTTCCCAAATAATTATATCGAGGGGTCCGTAATGAACTCGGCAAGAGACCCAGGTGGCCAGACGAGGTAAGAGATGGCTTGGTAGTATTTTATGGGCCAAGGAACAGGAAGCAGGCGATTTTGGAAGTTTTACGTGGGTGTTAGCCTATGGTTCCTAGTGTTTCCCGGGGCTCAAGGCCAACTTTCCCAAAAAATTAGACCGAGGGGTACGTAATGAGCTCGGCGAGAGGCCCAGGTGTCCCGGAGGGGTTTGAGATGGCCTGGTAGGACTTTATGGTCCAAGGAACAGGAAACAAGTAATTTGGATAGTTTTTTGTGGGTGTTAGCCCACGGTTCGTGGCGCTGCCAGGGGCTCTGGGACAACTTTAACAAAAAATTATATCAAGGGGTCCTTAACGAGACCGACAAGAGTCCCAGGTGGCCCGACGGGGTTGGAGATGGCCTGGTAGGAGTTTATGGGCCAACGAACAAGAAATAGGCGATTTGGGTAGTTTTTCGTGGGTGTTAGCCCATGGTTCCTGGCGCTGCTAGGGGCTCGAAGACAACTTTATTGAAAAATTATATCGAGGGGTCCGTAACGAGCCCGACAAGAGGCCCAGGTGGCCCGACAGGGTTTGAGATGGCTTGGTAGGATTTTATGATCCAAGGAACATGAAATAGGTAATTTAGGCAGTTTTCGTGAGTGTTAGCCCACGGTTCCTGGCGCTGCCTGAGGCTCGGGTATAACTTTCTCAAAAATTATGTCGAGAGGTCTGTAACGAGCCTGGATAGAGGCCCAGGTAGCCTGGTGGGGTTTGAGATGTCCAGGTAGGATTTTATGGGCCAAGGAACAAGAAGAAGGTGATTTTGGTAGTTTTTCATGGGTGTTAGTCCATGGTTCCTGGCGCTATACGGGACTCGGGGAAAACTTTCCCAAAATATTATACCGAGGAGTCCTTAATGAGCCCGACAAGAGGCCCAGGTGTCCCTGAAAGGTTGGAGATGGTCTGGTAGGATTTTATGGGCCATGGAGAAAGAAACATGTGATTTGAGAAGTTTTTCGAAGGTAAGGCCCACGGTTCCTGGCACTGCCAGGGCCACGGGGATAACTTTCTCAAACAATTATACCGAGGGGTCTGTAATGAGCCTGAAAAGAGGCCCAGGTGGATCAGGGGGGTTGGAAATGGCCTGGTAGCATTTTATGGGCCAAGGAACAGGAAATAAGCGATTTGGGCAGTTTTTCATGGGTGTTAGCCCATGGTTCTTGGCGCTATTTGGGGCTCGGGGCCAAATTTCCCAAAATATTATACCGAGGATTCGTAACAAGCCTTACAAGTGGCCTAGGTTTCCCGAGGGGTTGTAGATGGTCTGGTAGGATTTTACGGGCCAAGGAACAGGAAACAGACGATTTGGACAGTTTTTCATGGGTGTTAGCCCACGGTTCCTGGCGTTGCCCGGGGCTTGGGGCCAACCTTCCCAAAAACTTATACCAATTGGTCCGCAACGAGCATGGAAAGAGGCCCAAGTGGCCCGACAGGGTTGGATATGGCCAGGTAGGATTTTATGGGCCAAGGAACCGGAAACAGGCAACTTGAACAGTTTTTCATAGGTGTTAGCCCACAGTTCTTGGCGCTTCCCGGGGCTTGGGGGCCAAATTTCATGAAAAATTATATAGAGGGGTCCGTAACGAGTCTGTCAAGAGGTCTAGGTGGTCCAGTGGGGTTGGAGATGACATGGTAGGATTTTATGGGCCAAGGAACAGGAAATAGGCGATTTTAACATTTATTTGTGGGTGTTAGCCCACGGTTCCTTGCGTTGTCTGAGGCTCGGGGACAACTTTCTAGAAATATTATACCGAGGACTCCGTAACAAGCCCGAAAATAGGCCTAGGTAGTCCAGCAGGGTTGGAGATGGCCTGGTAGGATTTTATGGGCTAAGGAACAGGAAATAGGTGATTTAGGCAGTTTTTCATGGGTTTTAGCCCACGGTTCCCTGCACTGCCCGAGGCTCGGGGCCAACCTTCCCAAAATATTATACCGACGGGTCTGTAACGAGCCTGGCAAGAGACCCAGGTGGCCCGACGGGCTGGAGATAGCCTGGTAGGACTTTATAGGCCAAGGAATAGGAAACAAACAGTTTGAGGAGTTTATTTTTGGTGTTAGCCCATGGTTCCTGGTGCTGCTCGAGGCTCGAGGCCAACTTTCCTGAATAATTAAATTTAGGGGACCGTAATGAACCCGACAAGAGGTCCAGGTTGCCTGGTGGGGTTTGAGAGGGCCTGATAGGATTTTATGGGCCAAGGAATAGGAAATGGGTGATTTGAACAGTTTTTCATGGGTGTTAGCCCACTGTTCTTGGCGTTGGCCGAGGCTCGGGGCCAACATTTTCGAAATATTATATCGAGGGGTCCATAACGAGTCTAGAAAGAGGCCCAGGTGGCCCAACAGGATTAGAGATGGCCTGGTAGGATTTTATGTGCCAAGAAACAGGAAAAAGGCAATTTGGGTAGTTTTTCGTTGGTGTTAGCCCATGGTTCCTGGCGCTGCACGGGACTCGGGTCTAACTTTCCCAAAACATTTTAATGAGGGGTCGTAACGAGCCTGGTAAGAGGCTTAGGTGGCCCGACAGGGTTGTAGATGGCCTGGTAGGAGTTTATTGACCAACGAACAGGAAACAAGCGATTTTAGCAGTTTTTCATGGGTGTTAGCCAACGGTTCCTGGCGCTTCCTGGGGCTCAGAGCCAATTATCCCAAAAATATTATATCAAGGGGTCCATAACGAGCCTAGTAAGAGGCCTAGTTAGCCCAGCGGGGTAAGAGATGGTCTGGTAGAATTTTATGGGCCAAGAAAAAAGAAGCAGGCGATTTAGGATATTTTTTGTGGGTGTTAGCCCACGGTTCCTAGCACTGCCTGAAGCTTGGGGCCAACTTTACCAAAAAATTATACTGAGGGGTCCATAACGAGCCCGACAAGAAGCCTTGGTAGCTCGGTAGGGTTGGAGATGGCCTGGTAGGATTTTATAGACTAAGGAACTGGAAATAGGCGATTTGGATCCTTTTTTGTGGGTGTTAGCCCACGATTCCTGGCACTGCCCGGGGCTCCGGGAAAACTTTACCAAAACGTTATACCAAGGGGTCCTTAAAAAGCCCGGTAAGAGGCCCACGATGCCTAGAGGGGTTGGAGATGGTCTGGTAGGATTTTATAGACCAACGAACAGGAAATATGCGATTTGGGCTATTTTTCAAGGGTGTTAGCTCACGGTTCCTGGCGCTGCCCTGGGCTCGGGGACAACTTTCTTAAAAAATTATACCAAGGGGTCCGTAATGATCCTGTCAAGAGGCCTTGGTGGCCCGTCGGGGTTTGAGATGGCCTTGTAGGATTTTATGGTCCAAGGAACAAGAAATAGGCGATTTGGGCAATATTTTGTGAGTGTTAGCCTACGGTTCCGGGCGCTGCCCGGGGCTCGGGGACAA